>CAMXCT020001910.1:109316-124285 GCA_947184155.2 Cladocopium goreaui | reverse complement strand
ATAAACCACTATAAACCACTGTAAACCATTCAAATGACATCTTTAATGGTTGGTAAAATGCATCTGCTTCTGACACCGCAAACTCGCTGGCGCCGCGGAGCTTTCGCAAGGTCCTGGCGAGTGCTCTGGCGGGGGCACCAAAATGGTTGGTACCCTCTGGTAAACATATCAAAAAACTATGGAAAATGAGCATGTTCAATGGCTAAATCCATGGGAAATCAATGGTAACTCATCTAATCAATGGTAATTCATCTATTTTCAAGACATAAATCTCAATGGTAACTCATCTAATCAATGGTAATTCATCTATTTTCAAGACATTTAAAGACCATGTTTTTCAGGCCAACGCATCATCCATTTCATCCATTTTTTCCAACGCATCCGATCGAGATCACCTCATCCTGGAGGAAGTAGCCCCGGATTGGACAAGAAGATGTTGGGTGACCTGGGGGATTTCCGAAAATTTCCGGGCTCGAAAAAACATCCGGAGAGTGATTCGGTGCGATTCTGCGGGTCAACGTTGACAAAAAATCTAATGGGATAGTATATTGAATGGACTTTTAATGGGATTTAATGGACTTTAATGGGATTTAATGGACTTTAATGGGATTTAATGGGATTGAATATGGACTTTTAATGGGATCTTAATGGAATTGTTAATGTGATATACCCTCTGGTAATTTAACAGTTTGCTATTAAAAATGGTCCATAGAAATAGTGGATTTACTCATTGAAAATGGTGGATCTTTCCATAGTTATGTAAATGTTTACCAGAGGGTATGTTACAATGTTGCCAGTATTTTTTTCTGTAGAATCTTAACTTTCTCGGAAATCATGGGAAATTATAGGGAAATATGGGGATATGATTGAGAAAATTTGAAATATAATGATTGATTGGCATTGATTGGATTACAGCTGATGATTGAGCCATGAAAGTTATATCCTTGTTGATTGAATGATTGGTTAAATGGGATTAGGGTTCTAGTATGTGGTTTATTGAGGATTGTAATAACCAGTAAAAGTCAGCTATCAATTTAGCAACCAGGATTAGTTGGGATCAGATTGGGGTACAAAATTCATGGCTCAATTCATGGAGGGTTTACCTCCAATTGATTAGTCGCCATTGGTAGCGAACAAATGGGGAGATCATGGCCAAGCCAGCAGATACCCTGCCAGGAGAACTATAGTCACACGGGTTCAAGCTAGCAGCTGTCCATACATATTCTAACCAATAACAAAAGATCGGTCAGCACTGACTATTGCTACCAAACAAGAATGGTGATTTCATAACCCATAGGATCCATGTATGCTATATATGGTAACATTTACCATCCATATACCCCAAATGTTAGCATATATGCCATACATGGATCCTATGGGTAATTAATGGATCTTAAATTTCTTAATACATATTAGTACTAAACTACCCATTGTGAAGCTAAGTCCCATAAATCTCGGCCATCCCGACGAGAATGAGAGATCTTCAGCAGAGATTTGCCCATTGAAAACACGCGACGTTTAATGGTTCGTACTTTTGTACATTACAAATTACAAAATATTGCAACATTCATATACTTAGCTAATGCTCATACTTCATGTTTGCAATACATACATATCATCTTTGGGAGCTTTCCAACCATCAAAATTTACCAGTTAAGTGTAAACTACCACAGTGTCCAATTAAGTCAACTAGAAACATACCAGTCATGGCCGAGTCCACGACGGGGTCAAGCCCGGCTGCAGCTTCATCCCCCCTGCCGCGGCCATGCAGGGAAGCAACTTAAATGTGCCAGAAAAATGCGGATTTAACGATTGAACCAGCAACGAAAGTGTGGTTTAACCAACAGAAATATTGGTTTAACATGGTTTAACCAACAAAAGTCTGGGGTGAAACCGGAAAAAAAATTGGCACATAGCATCAAAAATGGTGGTTTAACGCACCCCAAAGAGTGAGGATCTAATAATTTAACAACCAACACTGGTGAATTGACCAGCAAAAACTTGCGCCGCTGCAGCAACAATAAGGATTAGACAAATAATTTCACGAGCAAACATTGGGCATGTTAACCAACAAAAACTACAAACATCCTGTTAATAAAGATTTGAAATAAGAATCTGGTTTCACAAACACTGGCAAACATAAGAAATTGTTGATCCCAGTTTAACTTTTAGTGGAAATGGTGCTGACAGTTAAATCCATCTTAAATCCATCTAACCCAGAAAACATAACATCTAACTGGTTGGTGGTTTCAACAGTGAAAACTTGATGAGAATGGATGAAAATAGGGATCATCATCCCAGCTAGGAAGGAATCTGGAACAGCTGATCCCCTTTGCCCACCTTCCATGGGACGTACTACCGCGGCGCCTGCGTCATGTTGTGAGAAGTTGGCTCTCTGATCATCCGCTTGGTTTGAGGTTTTGCATGGTTTATGTAGTGATTTTGATTAATGTACCATCTTACTAGTGCTTAGTAGGGAATGGATGGGAATGGGGGAATGGGATTATTATTACTAGTGATTATGGATCATTCCCTCATTCCCTGCTAAGCACCAGTAAGCCATGGGATAACATGTATGTTACCATATTTAAAATCATAAAACTATAAGATTTTGACCATAGCACATAAGGTCATTTTGTATGGGTTTGTACGGTCTATGTGCTATGGTCAAGTTACAGGGGATGAATGGGATGATTGGGGCCCCGGGTCATCTATCCCACCATGGGCAATGTACCCAATGTACCCATGCTTTCGTCATGGTACACGGGGTTGTTCATGGGCTAGCTAGTTCATGGGGTCATATCTGGTTGGGAATATTCAGAAGGGTTGGTCCATGGGTTGAAGGGAAGATCTACGGGAAGGCTAGCTGCTAGCTAGATTTACATGGTTATTTATCTTCAAAAACAATAGGGATTTGTAGGCAATCGGTATATAATGGGAGTACCTGGATATAAATGGATATAATTTATTGGATTTAGTAATGACCTGCCCTCTGGTAATTTATTACATAGTTATATTGAAAAATGACCATTTTGAATAGGTCAATCATCTATATACTGTAGAAACAAACCATTTTCCATTGCAAACTGTTAAATGACCCGACAGTGATGAAGAAATTTGGGGAGCTTGATTTTACCAAGAATGAGGGAGATTAGAACCAGCAAACAGGGGGATGTAACGAATCATATCACCAACAAAAAAAATACGATTCGCCGGCAAGAATGGATAAGACCCAGTCGAATGGGGCTACTAATTCACAACAATTTGAGATATGGAGGGTTTCCTACCAACATAACATGTGCTTTTGAGCTCCTGCTAGGGTTACTCCATCTACAAGTCCAATTCATGATTTCATCGCTATTGACCTCTACCCATATTCATCTATAGTATACAATAATATAATATAATATATAATAAAATATAAAATATAATATAAAAAATATATATATATAATAATATATGATATAATATAATATAATATAATATATAACATAATGTAATATAATATATAATATATAATATATAATTTAAACATATAATCTAATAATATAATATAATATAAAATAATATATAAAATATAAAATAATATATAATATAATATAAAATATCTAATATATAGTTTGAAAATATAATATAATAAAATATAATATAAAAAATATAATATAATATAATATAATATAATATAATATATATAATATAATATAATAATATATAAAACAGAATATACTATAATACAATATAAATTAATATAATATAAAACATAATATTTGATATAAAACATAATATAATATAATATAATACAAAACAATATAATATAATATAATATAATGTAATATAATATAATATAATACAAAACACTATAATATAATATAATATCATATCATATTATAATATAATATTTAATATTATATAATATAAAACAATTTAATCTAATATAATATATATTATCAAATATATGTAAATATTATTATTAATAATAATTATTAGTATTATCATTATTATTAAAATTATTATTATTGATATATGTATATACATACACATGGTTTATTATATATAGTATACAGTATAGGTGGCCCATACATCTCCAACTGCCACAGATCACTGGCGCATTCCGCCTGCCGGCATCATCGCTGGCGCTGCACGACCTCTCGGCTTGGTCTCTGACGGTTGATGTTTCCGGTGATCTCCGGTTGAAAATCGACCGGTGGTCACGTGAAACATCACCATTTTTAATGGGAAAATCACCATTTTTAATGGGAAAATCACCATTTTTAATGGGAAAATCCACTATAAATGGTCATTTTCAATAGCTACGTTAAATTACCAGAGGGTAACACAGATCAAATGTGATCTAATGATGATCAACACATGTTTGATTAGGAAATAACTATGGGATATTAGGAAATACCTAAATAAATATGATCAAATAATGTTTGCTATCGAATCTTTATGCATCGTTTTCATCTCTTGGAAATCATGTGTTCGTTTGTGACATGTGTTTCAGGAAATTAACAAGCAATCGAGGGATATGACGATGGGAATACTTGAATATTGGTGGGATAGAATTCAGAATTGGATATGTGTGATTCCGCGCCGAAGGCATGGCTCTTAGGATCGTGGTCCGCAGCAATGAGTGCAACTTATATCCTAAATATGCCAAGGCACGGTTCTCAGGATCCAGGTCCGCACCATCCAGGGACTGGTGAATGCTGTCGATCTCAGGGACTGGTTGCGCCAGAGATGGTTGCCCAACTGGCGGAAGTTGCCGAAAGTCACCTGAGAGCCACGTCCACAAGCCACCAAATGTCTCAGTACATTGCTTTGCTGTTTGCGTGCGGTCATTGACTTGGTGCAATAGTTTCGGCGAGAGCATTCCACATTCATCGGCAGCGTGGCCAATTACACCAATCCAAGCTTTCCGATGCTTTACCAATGTGGCAGCGCTAATGCGAGCTCGTTTCTCGGACAGGCTTGTGCGTGGCAAATTTGTGCAGGCCGATTCCGTCGTTTTTTTGAAAGTTAAGTTGGCGTACAATTAGGTTAATTGTGTTTTATGGTATTTAATAATTTACTATGTATATTGAATGTCAATATCTATACTGGTTGGTGGTTTCAACCCCTCTGAAAAATATTAGTCAGTTGGGAAGGATTATCCCATATATGATGGAAAATAAAATTCATGTTCCAAACCACCAACCAGTGTATATATAATGTCAATATCTATAGTTTCTGTAGTAGAGTTTACAACCCAACTTATTTTACTCTGGGGGGTCACCCGCTGTGGAACTTTCCCCAGTGCCAAGACACACCCAGGCTGGCACCGGGTGTCCCAACATTGGATGATAACGTGGGCTTGGTGGTGCAAGATCCACTGCTAAAAGTTCAACGTTTAAGGATTATTATAGACATATAGTTTATATAAATATTAAATATTACATATATAATATGATATATGTGTTAAGGATAATATGATCCACTGCAAGATCCACTGATAACTATAAGTTTATGGCTGGAATCCGTCCAATTAACGTTTCCCATGGTAGGAACACCCCCCTGCTGGACCCTGGCCCTTCGCGAGTACCGCCAGTCTGGGCGTCAGGACGTACGGGAGATGTGTGGCCACTCTCTCCTGTGCTGATGGAGTGTGATCTGAATTCCTATACACTATATAAATATATACAAGGTAGTCAAGGAATTCTACATAATTCTACTATCCACTATATAGAAGAATGGTAGAGTGAAGGATAGTGGAGTAACCTTTACAAGGTATTTCTATCTATGTCTGACTATTCCCTTGTATCAATGACTATAACTTGACTATAATTTTAAAAGAAGACTGATCTGTGGAATGTGAATAAATTCCGCTATCATGACTATCAGGTATTCTAGGTTATGATCTGAATTCTTCTATACATCGTTTTCTATCCATATAATTATAGAAAAATGATCTGTAACACATTTGGATAAATCTATGCCCTGTGATCTGAAATTACCATAGAAATACCCTGTGGTTCCTCCGTTGTTCATCCCTTGTTTTTTTCTAGCAGAATCGACCATCCCGAAATGGGGATACTCAACACATAAGCCCAACAAAAAATGGTTGTAGATCCATTGGGTAATTGATCTACATTGGCTTGTGATTTATGTATTAACTGACTTTTTTGACCCAACTAAATGGTGGATCTTATCAGACATAGATAATGGCTAATGGCTACATGTCAGTTGATAATCCATTTGGATATCTGGATAAGAGCTCGAATCTATGTCTGATTGGTGGTTTCAAGCCCAAAACCGATGCTCGTGAATTGGGATCAACATCACATTTCTTTGCGGTGGAAAATCATAAATCTTTGGAACCAGCTGGATACCCTGACAACAGTCTGACTTTCATTTTTGCTGGGAACAAATGGATAGATATGAATAGATATTAGATATCCAAATCCATCCAATGTCAGTCTATGGCTGCAATCAGTCCAGGAACATAGAAGCGATTTTTTCAATTCTGTCTGCAAGTTCCCTTTGCAATGGCTTTGTCCCATCCCTGAGCCGCCAGTCTTCCAAATTGCTGACATGTGGTGGCAAGCTTGTTAAGCTTGTCATGGAGCTTCTTGAGGTCATAAGCAGGCTTGTTGAGCAAACATAGGCGGCGTCACTTTAGACTCAAGCAGGACTCAAAATTCACCTGCTTGGCCATTTCTGATGGCTTCCCCAACAATAGCCATGTTTGATGAGGTCGTTCGGCGTCGCAGTACCAGTAACTGGTTCACCCCGGTTCGGAGGTCCCCCCAAGTGTATTCCACATTACAAGTGGCCTCAAGGGGGTTACAACTGTGGTTACTAATCACTTGCTAAGTCTTGGATGATCCTCCCAGTAATGTATATTCCTACTGTTGGCTATATTACCCATGAAATATTCCCATGAAAATCATAAAACATCTACATAAAATGGTCATGATCACCCATCAAAATTCAACAAACCCCTCACAAGTCCTCCACTGAGTCATCCTATTTCCATATATGTCCCATCACCATTGTCATAAACCAGTCGCTTAGATCCGATTGATATCCATCAACTATATTCCCATTCTATATATAATTATATATATATATATTATTTATATATATATATATATAGTATAGTTATATTCATCAAGATCCAATGAATACATGCAACATCATATAAGTACCATGTTTTCACCGTGTTATGTGTAAAATCAATTTTCAAACCTGTCCAGCCCAGCCTCCGTGTACACTGCCGCCACATGGCACCAGGCCGCTCCCCGCCATCGGCACCGGCGCCATGACACCGCCGTGGCATGGTGCTGCAGTCACCGTGACTGGACAGGGCGCCATGGACGGAGCCACTGCTTGTGGTGGAGCGAAACCTGAGGAATGGGGGCACGGTTGGGGGGTCGGGATATGGAAACAGGTCGTAACCCCCGAAAAAGAAGAACAGCTTCAACTTACCATGGTGTTTTGGTGGGATTCTACTGTTCTATCTTGTTAGGGGTGTCATGTCATGATTTGATGCCAAAATCCGAGGAAAAAATTCTAACACATTAATCCTAACACATTCTACAGTACAAAGTCCTCAAGTTTGCTCATCAGCAAATAAATTTCACCCAGTTGCATCCAGTTGATATGTTGCTCACTGAGGGTGCACGTACGTTTTCATGTTCATCTTTCTGAGCACTTTAAATCCTCTGTGGTTTGCATGTACCCATATCCTCGAAAGGGTGCGTCTTTTTAAGGGCAAACATAAAGGCACAGACCACTGAAAATACCAACATGTGTGAACATATTTTGAAACCATTAAACATATCAACATTGTCAAAATATATTGAACTCACTTAAAATCCAAAAAAACTGGCTTGGAATCATCAGAATATGCTGCATAATTTGATGATCATAAATTTATTGGGCAATCGTTTGATCACTTTAATTTACAAAAATCATCAAAAAATGTCCAAAAGTAAACCTGGGATCCAGATCCTGCAACGACTGGGCTCCCCCAACCACCATTGTAACCACCGCTGAAGCCACCGGCAAAGGCCACGTGTCGCTGGTCGTGCTGGGGGGCCTTCGAAGCTCGAAAAGGAGATTGGTATTTTTCATGTATGGAGGATGTTGTGAATATCACACTCAAACTTTCACTGGCGGCTCTCTGAAGTGAAACCTCCATGGCCGAATGTTCTGAATATACGTATGTACATATACATATATAAATACATATATACATATATACAATTGTCCTGAACTTTAGTAAGTATATATGGGCATTTATATGAACAAATCTATAAACAAGGATAGAATGGGTATACATTGCGGATATAATAATGGGATATATAACCAACTATTGTATATATGTTCATGCATACCATCATCCTGAAGTAGTTAGAATATGTTTTTCAAAAACAAGTCATTAGTGAGGATGATGTATGGATGTGTTCTGTATGTGTATATATATATATTGATTGTACTATAACCTGTGCATGCCATGTAAACATAATATATATATATCATGGATGGCATCAAAACATCTGACATATCATGTATATAATGGACAGGGCATGACATATCATGGATAACATATAATTATGTAATAAGTTATCACATGTGATGAATATATATATATATATACAATATGTATCATGAATAACACATCCGATATCTCACTAAAGTGACATCCTGGGTGATTTCCCTGTGGCCCCTCCAGATAGCGATGGCGTTGGTTTGTACAGTTGTGGCAATGGCTATTAGTTATAACTGGTTATAAATGGGATTATACATTCTATAAATGGGATTATAAGTACTTATAACTGGTAAAGGGCCATAACTGTAATGTTTTAGTAACCAGGTAAATGCTATTTGTTTATATTTGATACATTGAACTATTCATTTGTTCTTATCAAGAAACATATCACTTCTGGGCACCAACTAAGGTGGTTTTTGCCAGACTTACCATAGTCATTGGGACGGTTCTGGGATTCCTCCTGAGATGTGACATCCATGGTTCATCAATGTTAAAATTGTTAAAACATGTATGGGAATCATCATCTTCCCTCCAAAAGAAAGAACATTCAAACATGTTAACCATCATCTTTAGAAAATGTTTCACCATTTTTACCATGATGTGTTTATTGTTTCCCCACAAAATGGCACTTTTTTCGGTATCCCCAAGAACTGGTACATCCTTTGACCCGGCCTGAGCGTGATGCGACAGCGCCGCCTGCGTGACTCGACTCTGCGCAGCATGAACAAACACAGCTTGGCAGAGGCTATGCGGCTATGTTTTATGGTGAGTGAATGAATATTGAATGGTGGCTTAATGGTGACTGAATGGTGACTGAAAGGTGACTGAATGGTGCTCTAATGGTGATTTCATGGAATAATGGATGAATGGTGATGAACAAACATGCTGCTTCCCTCTTGTGAACTAGCAATTTGCTATGGTATAGATGGTCCATTTATAGATAATTTACCGAACTTAAATTGGTAATTTCATGGTGATTTAACGATTTGGTAAATAATCTGGATTTATGGTGACTAGTGGTTCACAATCATGGGGATTTAACCAATAAACGATGCTGTCTTAACCAAGAACTGTTTCTTGGACATAGTTTCGGAAATATCATGAGTCGTTCAACCAGCTACCCACGGGTTTCATGAAACGTAGCAAGAAAATCCCGGAACTGTTAACTGAGGCTTTCATGAGAACATCATCGCCGTGCTTGATTACCGGGCGCTACATACGATGGTCGCAACACCAAAAAAATGAGGGACCCTAATTCATCACCAGGGAAATGTAGGAATTGATACTTTTCTGCATCTTTTTCGGAGTGACCATAGAAGTTTTGGCACAGTCATAGTTAGTAAAATGGTAATAACCATATTGAAATACCCCCAGATATACGCATGAAATATTCTGTTTACATCCCCCTGATTATCTCTATGATACCCATGATAATCCCAGGTGTTGCTAGCTAAATCGCCATGTTTGTTTGTTAAATCGCAATGGCTGAATGTTGAATCCAATTTTTTTGTTGGATGTCACTATGTTCAGTTGGATAAGCCCCCTCAGTTTACCGGTTCAATCACCATTTTGACCCCCAGCCACATTGAGCTTCCGGCATGTCCGTGCGCATAGCTATGCACTTCGTGACGCGGCGGGGAGTGGTTCCGGGGCTGATAGCTGTCCTCATTTCTTCGGTGCAACAGGAACTGGAGATTTAACACTGAAAAATGATGGAACCTGTTGGAAACTAATTCAAACATATCACCATATATACATATACATATATATATATATATAATATAATGGGATATACTGAGTTATAATGGTAACAACATCAATATAATGGATGCAATCACTGGAAAAATGCGGGAAAATGGTGATTTAAAGATCGCAAAGAAAGGGAAGATATCACCAACTAGACGATGTTTGTGTGAACTGGTGGATTCAGCCCATAATTTTATAGCCTTTTTAGGAGGGGTAATGATAGTAATGATGATTAAGCAGTGTATTTAGGTATATGATATACCACCAATTTGTCCAATTTTATGGATGTGTTCATAGGGAAATGTTCATGATTGACCATTGACCATTGGATTTAGGATAGGTGAATTGAAAAATGGAATATTGCGGAAAATCAGCAAAAGTGGGGTTCAGCCACTCAAACATAAGGGAACATTGGGATTTATGCAGCGACTGATTGTTACCAGGTACAGTAGGTTTAGAATTTAGAACTAGGTCAGGTGGACGCTATGCTGGATATATCTGGAGGTGCACTGCCTGTACCATGAAAAGATGACACCCATGGTGCTATAGCTGCTATAGAAAGATTTTAGATGTAAGCAACAAGATTAATTGACTAAGATAGACTTGGAATGGGGTCAGAACTTGACTTATCTCTTATCGTAAACCCATACCATCAAATGGAGCTGGCATATCTATCTACATCAATGGGTGATTTTCTTGGGCAAGAGCAAGTAAAAGGATGATTGAGAAACATCTTTGGGTCCAAACATTTCAAGCATTCTGCAAAATCCAGCCTGTTTTTCCTGGTGCTTTCACTGTTTCACAAAAAAAAAAATCGCCGCCAAAAAGATCATTCGGATGATGATGAAATCTGAGCATTAGGGGTATATCCATACTAAATGTGGGATATATCAATATATATATATTATACAAATGATATACAGACGTTTTCCTCATCAAACAATCTATGTGATATATGTATACACATACAAATATGTGTAGTTTATATATAGTATGTGTGTGCGGGTACGTGTATGTATATATATATATAATATTAAGGCATAGAGTATATATGTATGTGTAAAGTGTATAATATATAATATATATATATATATATATTATGTGTAGCGTGTAGGTGATGATAGTATATACACAGTGTAATCTCTTACGTACGTTTTCAGACAAACCCAGTCCTGAGATCTTCCAGTCCTATCCTCCCAGTGGCACCACTCCACTGGGGCCCCCGCATGATGGGCCCCCGCATGATGGTGAAAACCATGGTCCGAGTCGTACCTTCTCTCAGCCTTAGGGTGGAAACCACATGGGATGGGTCAAAGTCTGCACTGTTGGGTTGTTGAAATGACGGGAAATCTTCATGATTAGTTTTTGTATGTTTTTGTCGTTTACATTTTCTATAGCCATTCTGGGTGAAAAACATGTCATATGAGTAATTCTGCCATTTTCACGATTGTTGCAAGATTGACTTTTAGGGCCACTTCGGTTTAAAAATTGGATGTACAGTAGCATCAATCGTGCGATTTTCAGGATTATTGCTAGCCCATTTTAAGTGCCATCTTTGTTTAAAGAAAAACAATCCATGGTTTGCCAATTATTACTTTTCAGGATCTTTAGGACGCACTACGTACAGTCACCCATACGGCAAAAAAACCAAACAACAATTTGGGCAAGGCAGATCTTTTGGTCAAACATGGAAAAGAGAATGGTTGGCCTTGCTCCGGTCCACCATGATACTTCGCAAACCATCCCATATATAGCCAGCCATTTTTTTGAATCCACCAGAAATGATCAATTATCCAACTCGAATCAGCATAATTTGATGGGGTGGGTTTTACCACCATGTCTGGTGGTTGTACCAAGCATTTCCGCTTGGTGACATACTCATGAGGTAAATCCATGCACCTTCAGGACCAGAGTCGTTGAGCACCAGACATGCGCGTGATGATGCTGCCCCTGTTGAGGCTGGTGGCGACCTTAGTCGTGATTCACCACGGGGCGCAGCACATCCAAGTGCTCCGTGGAGCGACAATTTCAAGATCCAAGTGATCCAACCCTTACAGGTGGACGTGCCCTCGAAATATTACCAGTAAAACTGAGATAGATATGGATAGATGTATTGGTTTATAACCATTTGTAATACCACAGTTAGATTGATATCTCCAATTGTTTTTTGGGGTTATGAAGCAACTCTAGGATGCTTGGGATGCCCACCCAAGCACAAGACTGGGAAACACTATGATAAATTACACAATATGTATAATATAATGATAGTATATATATATATATAATTTTGATATATATATATATATAAATCATAATATATATATATATACACATATTGGTGGAGTGCTGATCCCTTGCTAACGAAAGTTTTACTTCTGGGTATCGTGAAACCCCTGTTCCGGGGAACAAAAAAATCCATCCAGTGAGTTGGCTCAGACTTTGGCATGGGATTTGTCCATTTTTCTCGTCTTGAAACTTAGATATTCGTCTTGAAATTATGGATGTATCCATATTAATATGTATCATCTATGGGAATGGATGTATCCATATTATAATAATGGATGAATTATTTGTTATGGTTAGCATTCGTTAATCCAGAAATGATGTTTATATTACAATAAACCATGGATACTTATGGATATAATCCATCAATATACAATCCATAAATATATGGATAACCAGATATTACTATTAATATTCCATGGATTATGGATGATATCTATGTATATATACATATATGGTTGGTGGTATACCTACCCCTGAGTTCGTCAGTTGGGATCATGACATTCCCAACTGAATGGAAAAAATGTTCCAAACCACCAACCAGATTATTTCGTAATATTAGTAAAATCATAATATGTATATATATATATATCATATTAAATTATCGAAGGAAGTTTAGAAGTCAAACTTCCGACAATATGGACAGATGAAAAGCAGAGATGGAAAGGGTCAGAGAGAAGAGAAAGATTAGAAGAGAGAAGAGTAGAAGAGAAAGAGTCAGAAGAAAGAAGATACAGATGCGCGAAAAGGTAGGAAAGTCGCGAAACACTGTTTTTTTCTAATGATTTGTGGCTCCGGAGGGTCGAAAAGTAGGCTCGCTAAAGCGGCGGGTGCGGAGCCAGCTGGCCAGAGAGAGATGAAAAATTGCACGCCGTTGTGGCGCGAAGCGCATTTTCCAAGTCAAAATGACAAAAACACACCATTCGACCACATTTGGAAGTTGAGATGTCGAAAAAGTGCACGCCGTTGTGGCGCGAAGCACATTTCGAAGTCAAAATGTTAAAAACACCAGGGTTCGGACCACTTTTGGAGGTTCAGATGTCGAAAAAAGTGCACGCCGTTGTGGGCAAAGCACATTTCCAGTCAAAATGATCTACCATACCTAAACACCCCCCCCCTCCCCCCCCCAAAAAATAATTTCCAAAATTATTTTCAGGGGGTTGATAATGTCTTCGGCTGTTATACGAAACAACCCTCTTTAGGGTAAAATAATTTCTTACGATAGACCCCCCCCCCCCTTCATCGACGGTGGTGAACCTTCGTAAAAATTATTTCAACCCCTGGGGAGTTAATTATTTTGCCCCCCTCCGGAGACTCCAATCTTTACATATGTATACTTTGGGACCCCCCCCTACCCGACATGATCGCCTTCGCAGGTGTACCGGGGAGATTCCATCCCTTCAAGAAAAACGCGGGGGTATCAACCAGGTTTTGGAATATGTTTAAAGAAAACATGCTGTTGAATAATTTTCCTAAGCAGTGGGCCTACGGATGTGCATATTGGAATATGCGAGTTATAATCTAAGCCTTCAATATACCCTGGAATAACTATGTTTTGAAATAATTTCATCTAAATTTTAAATGGTTGAACAAAAAAAGATTTAAAAAAAAACCCTTGGGGATTCCCGCAAAATGATGGCTCTTTCCTACATATTTCCATTTTTTTCATACTTCCCCACATTTCTCTCACATTCCCTTCATTTCCTTCCAAAGAACACTCGGTGGGAATGAGTGTGAAAGGGAAAGCATTCGGTGTTTATAGTTTTTTTTCAGCTGGCAGCTGCTCACTTTGATTTTTGAGGAGCGCACGGTATCTCCAATACCCCTAGAATAATTTCTCCCCTTGGGAAATCCCACGGAATGGTGTTCAACCTGGCCCTTTCCTGTAGTGATTTTCCTAACCTGTCATATTTCCCATTATTTCTCCCATATTCCCTTCATTTCCCTCCAAAGAACTCTTTTTTGGGAAGCGTTCGGTTTTGATAGGCGTTTCATTTTTTTCCAGTTTATGGGCCAGTTGGATGGTTCTGGCAGCTGCTCACTTTGATTTTTGGGAAGTGCAGGATATCTCCACTACCCCTAGAATAATTTCTTCCCTTGGGAAAACCCACAAAATAGTATTCAACCTGGCCCTTTTCTGTAGTGATTTTCATAACCTGTCATATTTCCTTTTTCTTCTTCCATATTCCCTTCATTTCCCTCCAAAGAACTCTTTTTTGGGAAGCGTTCGGTTTTGATAGGTTTTTCATTTGTTTCCAGTTTATGGGCGAGTTGGATGCTTATTTCTCCCATATTCCCTTCATTTCCCTCCAAAGAACTCTTTTTTGGGAAGCGTTCGGTTTTGATAGATTGTTCAATTGTTTCCAGCTTATGGGCGAGTTGGATGGTTCTGGCAGCTGCTCACTTT
>CAMXCT020001910.1:66816-104316 GCA_947184155.2 Cladocopium goreaui | reverse complement strand
CTAAAAGTGGAACGTACATCCAACTATAGAAATTCATCTTATTAACACTTAGCCTAATTATAAACCAACGAAGATACCCACTGAATCCCATCACGTCGCACTTTTTACCCCTAAGATGGTCGAGATTATCCCGATTCTTTCCCCAAATCAACCTACTCGGCCAAAGTTTACCCAAATACAGTACAAGGTGAGGCCAGATAGCTAAATCAATTTATACCTATAGGTCAACTAACTATGGTTTATCGCAGATGTACTTCGATCATCTCAGATCAGTTAATGGATGTTTTTTTGGGTTTATAAACCAACTTGGAAGATCCTCAGCTTTTAGTGATACTTCACCTCCATTTTTGACGAACAAATTCTCACGGACTCGTTCCTTAAACCTGGCAAAATCCCCTGGATCCCAGGGCATCAGTCCGGACCGAGACACGCCCGAACGCGAGCTGAGATCTCACTGAAGATCTGCTGCAATCGCACCTGAAGTTGAAAAAAAGGGCATGGCGGCATGGCTAGAAATTCCACTGGCTACCATAGGCAACAGATCAACCTTAGCAGTAAAAATTGCTATCTTTACAGGAACTATCCAGGAATCACCCATAAAAAAGCCTACCAGCCCTACCACCGGCGTAAAGCCCAGTTGTTAGGGGTATGGACAAAAAATGAGGGTTTGAAACAGGATACACCCAAATCCCATTCTTGATCATCGTTTTCCCACTGAAAATAAAGCTAACTTAGGGGTATATAAATACTTCCATTTGGAACCACATAAAACTTTCACATGCTGCAGGGCCACCATCACGTTGACGACTGGACACATCACCCAACGGGGATAATCCCTGCAACGCGTCAGAAACTGGGCTGGCCAATTCGTTTTTTTTCAAAGTTGTGGTATCAGCCGCTTACTCAGCAATCAATGGTAACTTCACTTAAGGGTTTCTCTAAAATACTGTTACACTCCGGTAAACATACAAAAAGCTATTGAAATGTGTCATTTAGTTCGTTGATTTACCCATTAAACATGGTGATTGTCCATCGTTTTTTGCATGTTTACCAGGCCGGGTACCCGATGGTACCCTCACCCCTTCCGCAACTTGGGGCCGCCTTGTGACCTGGGAGCCACTTCACGTTATTGAAGGCCTCGAGACAGGACTGGTTTTATAGTAATCTGGACGACAAATACCCTCTGGTAAACATACAAAAAACTATGGAAAGATCCACCATTTTTAATGGGAAAACTCACTATTTCTATGGCCATTTTCAATAGCAAACTGTTAAATTACCAGAGGGTATATGATCCATGATAACATAAATGGCTGGCAGTTTGGACAAATGAATGAACTGAATATGTACATGTAAATAAGTAAGTTTAACCAAAGTCAAGATAAATTTGGGACACATTTGGCCAACATATGATTGTGGTTTAGCTTGGAAATTGAAGCGATATCAAAAATAAGTTCAGGTTTTGCAGGATATGAATAGATATACCATCCAACGTGGCTGCAAACTAACCCATGAACCTTAACAGTTAGCAAGGCCTTACCCACAATCACCAAAGAGTTTAGTATCAGTAGTTTCCGGAGAGTGGCTAGTTTCCCACGGTGAAGATGAATTGTTTCAGTCATCCCAACTGGTTCCATTTTTTATCATCCCAACTAATCCCAACTTCCCAACGTTCACCCCCAAACGAGACACCATGATTTAGTACGGAAATTCCACATTCCATTGGGACCATTGAACTGTGGGATGGTTTAGATATGTTTAGATCGGATAGATCACTGGTTTGGATGGTTTAGAAAAAATTACCCTCTGGTAAACTAACATAGCTATGGAAAATCACCATTTTTAATGGGAAAATCCATGATAAATGGCCATTTTCAATAGCTATGTTAGTTTACCAGAGGGTATTGGAACCAATATTCATTGGGACCATTTAACTGTAGGGACAACCAATATTGCTGGGGGATTGCTGGCCCCAAGGCCAGGATGTAGATCTTGGACCCAATCAGTTCCATCCTTGGCTTTTCATGGCGGGGAAACCTCTACTAATCAACGAATCAGTGTGATTTTAGGACCGGACATCTATGATGTCATATCAACACCAAGAACATGAAACATCACATTTCTGACCACAATAAACACCATATGTTCCTAGATAATGATGCCAATCACATATATTCCTATCGCTCTCCTATCTTCGAAGTAGTTCAGTCATCATAATATGTTTCTTGTTATTTCTCAATGAATCTCCATTAAGAAAATGATTAATTACAAAATAAAATCCATAAGCATGTTCTATGTACCCTATGGATTTTATAGCTTTTTTTGATGGATGTTCCATCAAAGGATCCAACAATTCCCATCAGACGTCTCCGCCTCCACATCAACCAAACTGTCGGGAGATAAGGTGGTCAAGGTATCCAAAGTATCATACCTGGCGAGCAAATTCCGCGAATTTCCGACATGTTTTCCCTGAAAGCGACCAAAAAAGGCTGTGATCTAGGGTGATTTTAAGGTGAGTCTATATGAGATGTTATAGTTTTACACCTGATTTTTGGGGGGTTCTATGGAATTTTGATATTTTCATGGGGCCTCTATTGGAGTGCATGGTGATTCTATGGGATTTTATGGGATAAATACTCTGTACTGTATTTAATCATAGAACCAATTTTTGAGGATACTGTGATTAAATATATATATATATATACATATGTTGTTCATTTGTTAACCATTTTCGGAGAATAGCCTGGTTGATTTTGAGGAAAACACTACGGGAAACCCTAAGAATTGGGTTTCGGGATTTCCAGCTACATGTGAGTCTTGAATCACCATGTTTGTTGGTTAAAATCACCATGTTTTGGGCCTGTTTGGGTCAGTTCAATGCACCATAGTTCATGAATGTTTATTGCTTAAAAATCTACTTACTGTGTTCATATAAAATCACCAGATATAGCCTAAATCACCCATTTTCTGGTTGGTGGTATACCTACCCCTCTGAAAAATATGAGTTCGTCAGTTGGGATGATGACATTCCCAAGATATGGAAGGTCATAAAATTCATGTTCCAAACCACCTACCAGTTTTTCGGTCATGTTTGCCAGTCATTAGTGACTGTTGATAATCAATAATGGTTAGAATCAACCACAATTTTGTTGATAATCACCATTAGTGTTGCTAATCACCATTAGTGTTGCTAATCACCATTAGTGTTGCTAATCACCATTGATAATCACAATCTTATCAATTATGGTTAGAATCAACAGTGTTATCATTCAATCAATGGGGATTTTTCGTTGCTTCAAATCTCCTTTCTTTTCCGGCAAAAATCACCGCCGCACCCTGCGTTGGTGAAGTGCGCTGCCACGGCGGTGGAGATCTTGTGCGCCTTGAAGAAATTCACCACCTCGCGGTTCGTCGCGCTTCGGTAAAGCGGGGTCCAAAAATGGTGAGATGCGGTGAATAAATATGTCGAAATATATTGTTAACATAGAAAATATATAGCTAATATATTAGAATATATAGTCATATAGTTTCTCATATATATATATAGTTTCTAATATATAGTTAATAAATTTCTAATAATATATAGTTAACTATATAGCTAAGATGGATATACCGTGATATACCATAAGATGTTTGAATGGTCAATATTAACCATAGGATACAAACCGTAGGTTTATATACTGAATGATAATTAATTAGCCGGAGTATTTTCATCTTAGTTGTACCCTATCGTATTTGAATGATAACATGTAGTTAATATAGAGTAAAAAAATACCATATGTATACATGGGGTGGAATATTGATATTAATTTGCTAGACAGTTGAAATATGCTATACAAAATGCTATAATAGGCTATATCTAATATCTTTATACAGGTGAAAACATTGAGGTTTAATTTCCCAAACATTTTCCCACGAATTTTGAAGGATGTGCAATATGATACAATGTCTATCTGGATCTCATGTTTTGAGCAAGTAGATACCTTTGCAGGCACTCTACAAGCCGTAAGCCCACTGAATGGGGACTTACGAACAGCAGGATTATTAAGCACTTACTAGGTGGATCCAACTATGACTCAACTCTTAAGGATTGTATCATGAAAAAAACATGGTTTAATCAAAATGGTATAAAGTATTATGATTGGTGTCCAATTATGAATGTTTAACAACATGGTTCAATGAAATTAACACCATGGTATCCAATTATGATTGGTGTTCAATTCTATGTGTTCCCATGGAGATAAATAGGCGATAATCGGCGAAGAAACGTGGAGTTTCATCTGCAAATAACTTTATGATTTTATAGGCCAGAATATCGTATGTACTCAAATAGATAATGACTAATCTAGCATTTCCTTGTTGTCATCAGTTGTTACTACTATTAGATGATAGTAATTCTGACTATGTTTGCTATTAAATCAAGGTTATCATAATTTGTAAGATAGCAACTATAATGATAGTCAGTATGAGTACCCTATGGTTATTTAACATAGCCATGAAAAATCACCATATTTGTAATAGGTGAACCATTTATAAATGGGTCATTTATGTTGGCTATGTTGGCTATGTTAAATAACCAGATGGTACATATTTATATAGCCATGGAAAATGACCCATTTATATGAGAATATGTGAAATAGCCATTTATATAGCCATTTATATAGCCATTTATTATATAGCCATGTAATAGGATGTAATAGGTAAAACCCAACTGAGAAGATATGTGAAACTCCCACCTCGTGCCGTTCTCGCTCCAGGTCTGGGTCCATCTGCGGAGAGATGGGCTTCAGCGGATTCACCGGAGAACGGACCATTGGGGAAAACCATGGGATTTCATGGTAAATAACCATGGTTTAATGCGATTTAATAGGATTGAACGGGATTGACCCTCTGGTAAATCAACAGTTTGACCCTGAAAATAAACCATGTTTAGTGGAAACTAATCTTCCGAACCCTATCCGTCAGCGTCTATGTCAATTTACAGGAGGGTAATATATGAATATCCACCTAGTATCATAGTGGATGATAATCAATGATGGATTGTATTAGATGGATATTCATCTATTGATATCAATGATTATCAATCGTAATATCATAGATTCAGATTGGATTGGAATTGTCGTAATTTGTAATGATAATCAATGACATTGATGATTGTATAATATTTACAATATTCAAGAATCATGTGCCATTAATACATGACTCATATGAAATTAATACTTTATAGTAATCCCAACAAAACTGGAAAAGTGAATTTTAATTATTTGAATGGTGATTTACTTTTCTATCCTTTTGGGGATGACTATCATCAATCATAATGATAATCAATCATACTATACTAAAATATATCAAACTTATTGTATAATATTCTAAAATCATGTGCCATTACATTACATCTGGGCTTGAGAAAATGCCTTTTAGCTATGATCAAGTATAGTCGGATCAATCATGAACAGATCTACAGATGGGAAAGGGTAAGATTCTAGAACTCTAATGTCTTTATTAACGGAATTGGAATTATGATGATTATGAGTATTAACATGATCAACAGGGGCATTAGCCATATATGCTGATATATGTTGATAATATCAATAATGGGATACATTATAATGTTCGATAACAGTTCCGTTATTTATCACGATTATCTAGAGGCTTACAAAGGGAATATCCTGGGATACAGAGCGAACAAACGATCTGATAAACATGGGTACGCTTGATCCAACCATGAACAGAGCTACAAATGATGATATATGATAAAATTATAGTTATCACGTCAATATCTGATGATTATGTTTATTATGCTTATTAATATGATTCGACATCAAAAAATATGGATGAAGTTACCAGTTCGCATAATCCAGTTCTGTATTGGTTGTATCCCCACTTAGATCAAAATGGTCCTCCTATCACAGGTTTCAAAAACAGGGGTCCAGCACATCCACTGGACCCATGTTCAACTCCAAACGGAGTGGATCTATTGCTTTCTATTCACATTCAGTATTCCCTAAAGATAATATGTCCCAAACATGGATCCATGTGCCATATGTATATAATTGTATATAAATATAGTTTTATGTATGTATGTAGATGTATATGACATGAATACACCCTAATAGGTACAGCAACAACAAAAACATATTATATAAATAGACATGGATAATCATTCTAAAAGAATCAAGTAACCGTTCAATTACAAAATCATTGATATTAGTAAATCACATGGAATAATCATCAATACGCACCATTCAAGAACCATCCGAACACCAAGAGTTCCTGCCGGCACCTGCCAGATTGAAGCGAAACCATGCAAGTGTTCAGGATAGTGCCTTGCTTCGCCCAAGATTCAGTGGCTGCTTTTTGGAAAACGGGAAAACTGCGAAAAACATGTATATTTGCGAAACCCCAAAAAATTGGAACTATGAACATTATACTAAAATTTCATTGTAGACCTGTTATTGAACATTATTATAATGCTAATCACTATGAACTAATCCATGTATATAGAATGCTCCATATATGTTCAAAGTGAAACAAAGAATTCTAAAACTTTGAATTCCTTGAGGGAACATCAGAAGCAAACATCAGAAATGCTGGACGATCACCACTGGGAAATTAGGGAAAATCAGCAAATCCAGGGTTTGGGTCTACACAACGGGCTTTCAGGATGATCACCCTCTGGTAATGAGACATAGCAATGGAACATCCATCTATAAATGGATGATTTAGGGGTACCCCCATGACTTAGGAAACCTCCATATAGTATAGATGAATTTGCCAGCAACCTCCATGTATAGGGGATGTTCAATTGCCATGTTTGATTACTAAATGGTAACTGATGGATGTAGGGCATCCTATGTTCAGACACAGTAAAATCAATAATATAAACTATTAAACCAAACTGTTACTATTACTACAATTAGTAATAGTAATGGTAAATACCATAAAATCGTATAAAATCGACTATTACCCTAGTCGAATAACTAAATGGTAAATGTTGGTTTGGTGGAAATCAGTCATTCTTGTTTCTTCATCCGGTGATCCAATTGACGCAGCAAATGCTATCGTCAACCGGTCAGCATTCACCGTTCACCTCATTCTACGTATAAGGGTTATACCCTCTGGTAAACTAACATAACTGTGGAACATCATCATTTTCAATGAGTAAATCAACTATTTCCTATGGCACTATGGCCATGTTCAATGGCTTTTTGTATGTTTACCAGAGGCTACTGGCTTGCCAAGTCTGACAGCTTCCATAGGCTGGAGATTCAACTGGGTGCTACTGGCTTTCAAGGATCATCCCAGTAAACAGTAACAGTAACATACAGTAGCCATGTTTTTGTTGCCCGACATACGATTCGTAGTATGAAGCACCAGATAACAGGAAACCTATAAGTGTTTAATGTTAAGTATCTTACCTTAAGTTAGCCCATTGATAGCTAGTGAATCTACGCAGTTACTGACCAATTACAATTTGTGGGATGATCTTCCATGAAAATTACATAATTCCATTGGTTACATTAAATTAAACCCTTTACAATACCACATACAGTATTGTCGCATTGTCCCATATCATCCCATTAAACCCAGATATTCCCGTTGTATGGATAGTTTATGATGGCTATGGGGTACTTGAGCAGCATACTTGTCCAAATATATCTGATATTCCCACTGTACCCCTATGACATCTCCAGCCTACCAACAGTTTTGGTAGCTAAATCCACATGCTAACGATGGTTATTGTCCATACAAAGGACGAAGCGTCTTGCGAAGCCATGCGCCATGCCGTGGAAGCAACGGTCGCGTCAGGGCGAGACAGGGATGCGGAATGCCGATCCTATCCCCACTGTAACTGTGGTAACCCCCCAAAGAGATAGAACATGATAGAACAGTCTTTCCAGGACATAGATGGTATTCTAATTGGAGATTTCCATTTTTCCAACTGTTCACTCTTTTGGGGCGATGAGATCCCATGAGTCAAGGCACTTGCACAGGAAATCCACCACGAAATGGATGCAGTTCTTAGGTTTCTGCTCCTGGAACCGTTCGGCAAAACCCCTCAGCACCCCTAAGAAAGCGTTGCTGTCTGCGGGAACCTCTCAAGCTAGGAAATGTTTTTTTTTTCATACTGTGGATGGTTCAGAAATCCTTCACCAGTTGGTAACTATTGGTACCTATGAAACACTGTACATTCAAATAATAGGATTGCAACGGGACAAACAATTTACCAACTGGTGCAGGATTTCTTCCATCCACAATTTGTTTCACTCGGTTGGTTTATGGTAAAATCTACAGGAAATCATGGTTTTACTGGTCAATTTGGGGGTTTACTATAATTCTTCTCATCAACATATTCTTGGAATGTTAAATTGCCAGAGGGTAGTTTATCCCCATTAAAGTACTACAAGGGGGGCCCACTCAGATATAAGCTGCTTTATAGCATCTCAGTTCGTTATTTCGTTATATCATGTTGTATCCCCTTAATCAACCCTAGTTGGAGCAGTTATAAGTCAATTCAGATCAATTAATGAATTAGTTAGTGAACTAAATAAAGCTAATGTACAACATTAGATTCATTAGAAATAGTCATTTAATTCAACTAGTTAATTTGTCAAATTACGTTCATGTTATATAAGATTATATAAACCTATTTAAATTATTAACCACCCAGGATGACCATGACCACGACAGCTTCCGCGAGGACAAGTCCTCAATTTCCTGTGCGAGACGGGTGAAGAGCTGAGATACGGCCGCCTCGAGACGGAGGACAGCAACTGGGAAATCTATCGGAAAGGTACCCTCTGGGAAACATACAAAAAGCTATTGAAAATGGCCCATAGAAATAATAGTGAATTTACCCATCAAAAATGGTGATTTTCCATAGTTATGTTTGTTTACCTGAGGGTATGTTAAAAAATGATATTTAAAAAAAACAAAACAGCCTTTGTTAAACGGATAGTTATGATGGTTATGGATTTCTGGATGATAAACATGGATGATGAATATGGATTCATGTCCATTGTTTGCATGACCCATGTTTGAACACACTACTCTATCATTTAATGATGATATTCCAGTATTCCAGTAATCCATCATGTTTTTTGCTGATTCATTCCCCACTTTTCATGATTATAAAACCCGCCTTTGTTCGATCTTTTATTTCCACCAGATCCACTGCAATCCCCATTGCTGCTGGTAAAATCACTACTGCTGGTTAAACACCACCATTAATGGTTGTCCCTAATATCTTGGTGATTAATACCCCATCTATTCCCATATAATCTAAGGATGATATCCTAACACTCGGAGTAAATATTGCATGATCACAAAATTCAACCATTTGGTAATCAACCCATATTTTCCATCGTATTTTCCCATACAGATCCCCGGTGAACCCCACCTTTCCAAGTCGTTGGAACCGAAAAAATCTGTGGGATCCCCCGTTCCAGTCGCTCCCACGACACTCAGCATCCCACCATGGATCCGCCGCCACGCTCGTTGCCCTGCAGCCGACACCCCAAAGGGGCTGAGAACCCACCGGCAACCACGGAGATCCGATCCGTTCAACATGGAGCTTGAACCATGGAAAGATCCACCATGCTATTAATAGGCCAGGTAAACCATCTATAGGCCATCGAAAAACCCATGGCTATGTTAAATAACCAGAGGTTATTAAAAACTTGGAATCAGTTATCATGTACAGTATCAGGGTGAAGTAGCAACCAAACAAGAAATAGAACACAAAAACCTGCAGAATATGGCGGACTTATTGCGAGCACAAATCTTGATATGGATTTACAATGTCATTTACCACTAGTGCCCGGCCGTGCCAACGCGGAAGTTTCGAAAAAGAACAATGACTATAAGAAGCCAATGGCGTATAGGAATGTCTGTGACATTCAGCAACGCTAAAAGGTTGAGGTTATGGTGCAGCAACGAATGAGCAAATGATTCTTGAGATGCCAAATGAAATGGCATGAAGGCAAACAAAATCAATGACGTGCAAGAATCAATGAAGGAATGAAAAATAAATTACAGTAGTGAACAAATGAATAAAATAATAATGAATCAATGGAACAAGGAGTAAGTCACCAGGAATCGATGTCTTAATGAATCAACGAATGATCGACTGACTGAATAAACGAATAAACGAATGAATGGGTGGATGGGTGAATGAGTGAACAAGTGAGGCAATGAGTGAATAAGCGAATGACCAAGTGAGCCAGCGCCTGCGTGGGTGAGTGAGTAAATGAATGCAGAGATGAATGACTGAATGAGTGACTGAGTGAATGAAATAGAGAATGAAAGAAAGAATAAATGAATGAATGAAGGTTTTTCTTAATCAATGATCAAGTGAATGGATGACTGCATGTCTGACTGGCTCAATGACTGAATCAGCTCCTGGGTTGTCGAGCCACCCATTCCCCAAGCTGGGACAATGCCTCCGGCAACCTCCCGCTGCAGTCCCAAATGGCAGGAACTTTACCACATGACTGCGTCTTTCGTGCGCGCAGCTGTGCCAATGTTTTGCCAGCTGTCCCGCATAGCAGGAGCGGTCTGAAGCCTTCAGCTCCCGGAGAGTTACTGTGATGTACTATTTCCATCTATTTCCACTTCCCAACTACTGTTGCTCTCTTGGTCAACATGATGACGTGAGAGCTGACCATGGACATTCCATATTAATGATATTAATGATACTACTGATATTAATGATATGAATGATATTGATATCATGTTCATTCATGTTCCTTACAAATTGCCAAATCATGTTATGTTCGTTACCCTCTGGTAATTTAACATAACGAACTGGAAAATCACCATAGAAATAGTGAAATTTCCCATGAAAAATGGTGGATCTTTCCATAGTTATGAAATCATATCAGATGCTTAAGGAATTTTGGCGCCGCGTTCCCGCCGTTCCCGCCTGGCATGGCTCATATCCGCTGGGCGGGCCCTCTGCCATCGCCATGCCGGGGTCTGCAACCAGATGGAAATCATCCCAGTTGGATATGGAGGTTTTTTATGGCCTTTAATATGGGATGATCCTCTGAATATGGTTTATATGTGGTGTTTTATATGGTTTATATGGTTTTATATATAACATATCATTTCCCATAGTTTTATATGGGAGATTCACATTTCCAAGTGGGATGATATGGGAAACCCATTCACATATCCAGTTTCATGGGATGACATGGGAAGGGTATTATACGAGTTTGGTGGGAAATGATTATACTTCGAGGATCATTTCCAAAATCCCTGGGAGACCAAGTGAATTCATGTTATTCTCATGCGAAATGTAACTGACTTTTTAGCACTTTGGGGATAGTTAGCCCAACACAAACCATCATCCCTGCAGTAGATTTTACTTGATCCTGCCAATCATCCAACACTTGGTATCCAAAATTATTTGGGGCCCAAAATTAGTGACAGCTTAGGGTCTCAAAAAAATTAGGTAATGTTTTCCTTTTCTATGGGCAAATCTAGAAATGGGGTATATACCCCCTAAATCATCATTTATGGAAAAGATGATGATTCTCCAGTGGAAAGAAAGGGGTTTCCTCGAAAATTTGGGACATGACAGAGCTGATTTGTTTATTTGCATGTATTATTCAACTGAAGGGCCCGGCAACGTTGGCCCACATCCAGCCATCTTCCTCATCTTTCAATTGTGGAACAAGATTCAGGACCCAAATGACCATCAATAAGCGTAATGTTTGACTGAATTCATCATCCAAGACCACATTTTTGTTGGCTAAATGGCTCCTCATTTTCACTGCTTGCATCCCAACTTTCGGCCAAAACCCAAGTCTCACTGGCAAATCCCCCTCCCGTTGCGTTGGTGGCTTCGACGACGAGGACCTCTAGGCATGCCGCTCGGCATGGGTTTTTCACACGGTTTTTCCGCGCCGGAAGCTGTGGATGGCTGTGGCTTCACCCGCAAGTGCAAGTGCCTGAAAGGCATGGAGTAATGTCGGACCATGTTGAAATTATGATCTCCAGGTTGGACACATTTCGCATATGTATATAGAATTACAGATGTATATAGAGGTTCTAAGTCACATGTTTTACTTTTGCTTTTTCGTCAACTTCGATCAATGGTCAATTGTCACGTGCTGCCCATCCGCTGGGGATTTGCTGTGGGCCCCTCATCTTCTTTGTGGTTTCTGCAGCTTGAGCAAGAATTGGTTGGCGGGAATCGGTATGTCTCAAAAATTGAGCACCTCCAAATTCACAATGGTTTAGAAACTATTCTTCCCCATTGAAATGGACATTTCGTAGTATCCTGGTATCCCCCATTTCTAGAGGATTAGCCCAGCACTATGAGACCCAAGCCCAAAATCTGCTGTCAAGAAGCTCCTCCGGCTCTTTGATGGCCAACCCTACGTAGGTATCTTTAAAAAAAGGGGGATTACCCTTGATAAGATTGACCTCGGAAACGATCCATAAATGGTTGGTTTTCCATACATGGACGGTAGAGTAGTCCATGTATCTTAAAAAATAACCCATTGACCAAGCAAACCAAACTTTACCAGCTGTTGATGGAATTTCCAGTAGATGGCTTGTAGTATGTAGATAATCCCTAGTACTTAGATGGGCCATAGAGTTGGTGAACAACTACTTAGCAACTGGCGTGAAACATCATTTTAGCCATATTTCAGAAGTAATCCACTTAGCATCTCTTAGGATCACCATTTCTTCTAGGCCTTGGATTCTTTTTGCAAAACCACCCTGTGGGACTTTGGGTCAAACCCTCAAAAACTATCATCGACATCCAACAAATGAATAGAACAGGCTTGGATGTGCAGTGCTCAACCGTGGCTCCTAAGCTTGGTGGTTTGGTTTGAAAACCCCCGAAAGCTTAAGCGCTGGGTTAAGCGGTACCCTAGGGTAAGCGTTTTCAAAACGATGTGGAAAACGAACGGCTTTCGTTTTTTCATCTACATGTATGGTGGGTAAATCCCACATCATTTTGTCTGTTTCTTGGAGAGTAAATCATGTTTATACAATCCCAAGATGCTGAAAAGCAGCAAAGACTGAGACCAAGATGCTTGGAGTATTTCGGGGATGCTAATATCTGTTACAAAAAATCCATCCAATCCCAAAACTGCCAATTTATCAGAGAGAGATGAAAGTTAAGGATCCCCCTTCACGATCCATTAAATCATTAAGTTGACAGTTGATCCATTAATCACTTACCTAATGGCTATCATGGCTATCATCCCCTCGGACAAAGATAGGCTCCATCTCAGTTGGGCGGATGGGATGGATCCAAATCAGGCCATTGCCCTTTAACAGCTATGGAAAAGAACCCAGTTATAGATCATTTACCTACTGAACATTGTGATTTTCATTGATTTTCCATAGCTATGGCTATGTTGATTTACTATCCCGTCAAACTTGTGGTCCTAAAATTGTGACTCAAATCATCCAAAAAGTATCATTTCTATGAGGGACAACAATGGTTTTGGGGTGCCCCAATTTCGGGAAACAGATTGCAATTGTTGCAGAATTTTGGTGTTTGGTGGATATTCAATTTTGGTGGAAATTTGGGTACAATTACCGTTTTGACAACAAGTTTGATGGATGTCCAATTGCCATCTATTGTTTGCCGGCGGGGTTTTTCGAACGTGATTTGAAACTAGCACACATCAATCCAGGAGCTTTTCGCGTCATCTTCCAGGGGCGTCTAAAACAACAAGTTTTTGGTTGATGATTCATGTTGAAAAAATGCTAAGCTTAAGAAAATCACATCGATTCACCGGGCATATTGATCACATTCCACCACAGCTTTACCCAGGCATCCGCAACAGGCAGCCCAACTTTTTTCGCCGCGGACGTCGGAAGTTGTCTGGGACCCTTCAGGATGTGTAGCCCCTCTTCTGAAACACACCTCAGCACTGCGGAAGTGGGCGATCTGGGTCTAACATAACTATGGGAAATCAGCATCTTCAATGGGTAATTCATGGTAATTCCACTATAAATCACCATTTTCAATAGCTTCAATAGCTATGTTGAATTACCAGAGGGTAATCATAAGTTCACCAGGGGTGCACTTCCACTGGCGATATTTCACCATGGTTGTAGCCCCATATCTGTGGTGGCCTGCACTAAGTAGACCCGTCACCAGGTTGGTATTGCACTGCCAACCCGTGAAATATGAGTTACCCTTTGGTAAACTAACATAACATAACTATTGAAAATGGCCATTTATAGTTGATTTACACATTAAAAATGGTGATTTTCCATAGTTTTTTCTATGTTTACCAGAGGGTATGTTCACCAACTAATTGTGTTCACCAACTCGTCGAACGAATTCCTATGAAATCCAGTGTTCATGAGGAATTGATGGTAGAACCACAGTGAAATGTATGAGTTATAAACATTTATAAACCACCAACTTAGCTAACGAAATCCTACTATATATGATGAATAGAAGTTGGTGTAGAAATATAAGTCACCATCATGGTGATTCCTTATATATATATATATATATTATCACCGTTTTAAGGAGAAGGGACGTACCCAAAATGTAAGCTACATTTTTCAAGGTGTTTTTGAGGGGGGCCTTGAAAATGTAAGCTTACATTTTGAAGGTATTTTGAAGACCCTCCCCACAGAAACGACACCTGGGGGACGTTCAGCAACCAATTTAAGGGGCGGTCCCAAAAAATGTAGCTTATATTTTGGTACGGTCCCCCCTGAAAAGTGGCCTTCAAGGGGTGGTGATTATATATATATATATATATCCCTCAAAATCACCAGTATTCATGGTGAAACCCACCAAGCGTTGCCGGGTCGCGGATGTAGTCCACACGAAGTTCCATGGGAAACTCTGTCAACGTGGCATCTCCTGAAGACCAGCAGAGATTCTCGGAGATTGAGTCGTAGCAACAAAAAACATTGGATATATATATATATATTATAGGGTTGATTTACCCAGCTATAAAATTGTGATTTTCCATAGTTTTTTGTATGTTCACCAGAGGGTATGGATAAACCCCAAATAGATACTGGTTGGTGGTTGACCTACCCCTCTGAACTAGTATATTGAACTCACTAGTATCCAGTATCATACTAGTTGGTGGGATGAATATTCCAAATATCCGCCGACCCCGGCTGCGCAAGGGGGAGCGCGTTAGGGAATAAGACAGCAGCACCCAGCCAGTAGCCAGCAGTCAATATCCGCCGACCCCGGCAGACGCAAGGGGGAGCGTGCCAGGGAATAATACTTTTGACTCTTGTTTCGGACTACTACTACTACTACTACTACTACTACTACTGCCATGGTGTTTTCCCATCCGGCAGGTGCCTTTTGAACAGAAGGAGTCACAGGAGCAGGAGCAGCAGCAGCAGCAGGAAGAAATAGAAGGTGTTTGACAAGACGGTTATCATCACAAAGGCAATTCTTTTTTTTTCTAGGATTTCAGAAGGGACGTTAGGCACTTTTTGGGCTCGATTTTGGAGCGTTTTGGGCACGAAATTAGGTGGCGTTTCAGCGTTTCTACTACTACTACTACTACTACTACTACTACTACTACTACTACTACTACTGCCATGGTGTTTTCCCATCCGGCAGGTGCCTTTTGAACAGAAGGAGTCACAGGAGCAGGAGCAGCAGCAGCAGCAGGAGGAAATAGAAGGTGTTTGACAAGACGGTTATCATCACAAAGGCAGTTCTTTTTTTTCCTAGGATTTCAGAAGGGACGTTAGGCACTTTTTGGGCTCGATTTTGGAGCGTTTTGGGCACGAAATTAGGTGGCGTTTCAGCGTTTCAAGTGGTGGCCATGAGCAGCAGCAGCAACAGGAGCAACAGGAGGGTTCTATATCTTATTGCACAAACAGTGGTATAAACATTGGTCGAAAACTATAAACATTAGTATATTATTGTGATTGATTTTGCGTCATGTTCGGCACGAAATTAGGTGTCTGGCTGCTGGTTTCTTACTTTATTAGAGGCAGTAGCAGCAATCAAAATTAGAGATCAAATTGGACAAAATTAGATTTCTATTGGACAAAGTTGGATTTCTAGTAGGATTTCAGAAGGGACGTTTCGGCCCCCGAAAACCTATTCTTGTGATTGATTTTGCGTCATATTCGGCAGGAAATTAGGTGGTGTTTTGCTGTTTCGGCTGTGTTTTAAAAAAGGTGTCTGGCTGCTGGTTTCTTGCTTTATTATAGGCAGCAGCAGCAGTCAAAATTAGAGATCAAAATTGGATAAAATTGGATTTCTAGTAGGAGTTCAGAAGGGACGTTTCGGCCCCCGAAAACCTAATATTGTGATTGATTTTCCGTCATGTTCGGTACGAAATTGGGTGGTGTTTTGCTGTTTCGGCTGTGTTTTAAAAAAGGTGTCTGGCTGCTGGTTTCTTGCTTTATTAGAGGTAGCAGCAGCAATCAAAATTAGCGATCAATCAAATTTGACTAAAATTAGATTTCTATTGGACAAAATTGGATTTCTAGTAGGAGTTCAGAAGGGACGTTTCGGCCCCCGAAAACCTATTATTGTGATTGATTTTGCGTTATGTTCGGCACGAAATTAGGTGGTGTTTTGCTGTTTCGGTTGTGTTTTACAAAAGGGGTCTGGCTGCTGGTTTCTTGCTTTATTATAGGTAGCAGCAGCAGTCAAAATTAGAGATCAAAATTGGACAAAATTGGATTTCTAGTAGGATTTCAGAAGGGGCGTTTCGGCCCCCGAAAACTTAATATTGTGATTGATTTTCCGTCATGTTCGGCACGAAATTGGGTGGTGTTTTGCTGTTTCGGCTGTGTTTTAAAAAAGGTGTCTGGCTGCTGGTTTCTCGCTTTATTAGAGGCAGCAGCAGCAATCAAAATTAGAGATCAAATTTGACTAAAATTAGATTTCTATTGGACAAAATTGGATTTCTAGTAGGATTTCAGAAGGGACGTTTCGGCCCCCGAAAACCTATTATTGTGATTGATTTTGCGTTATGTTCGTCACGAAATTAGGTGGCGTTATGTTCGTCACGAAATTAGGTGGTGTTTTGCTGTTTCGGCTGTGTTTTAAAAAAGGTGTCTGGCTGCTGGTTTCTTGCTTTATTATAGGTAGCAGCAGCAGTCAAAATTAGAGATCAAAATTGGACAAAATTGGATTTCTAGTAGGATTTTCGGCCCCCGAAAACTTAATATTGTGATTGATTTTCCGTCATGTTCGGCACGAAATTGGGTGGTGTTTTGCTGTTTCGGCTGTGTTTTAAAAAAGGTGTCTGGCTGCTGGTTTCTCGCTTTATTAGAGGCAGCAGCAGCAATCAAAATTAGAGATCAAATTTGATTAAAATTAGATTTCTATTGGACAAAATTTGATTTCTAGTAGGAGTTCAGAAGGGACGTTTCGGCCCCCGAAAACCTAATATTGTGATTGATTTTCCGTCATGTTCGGCACGAAATTGGGTGGTGTTTTGCTGTTTCGGCTGTGTTTTAAAAAAGGTGTCTGGCTGCTGGTTTCTTGCTTTATTAGAGGCAGCAGCAGCAATCAAAATTAGAGATCCATCAAATTTGACTAAAATTAGATTTCTATTGGACAAAATTGGATTTCTAGTAGGATTTCAGAAGGGACGTTTCGGCCCCCGAAAACCTATTATTGTGATTGATTTTGCGTTATGTTCGGCAAGAAATTAGGTGGTGTTTTGCTGTTTCGGCTGTGTTTTACAAAAGGTGTCTGGCTGCTGGTTTCTTGCTTTATTATAGGTAGCTGCAGCAGTCAAAATTAGAGATCAAAATTGGACAAAATTGGATTCTAGTAGGATTTCAGAAGGGACGTTTCGGCCCCCGAAAACTTAATATTGTGATTGATTTTCCGTCATGTTCGGCACGAAATTGGGTGGTGTTTGCTGTTTCGGCTGTGTTTTAAAAAAGGTGTCTGGCTGCTGGTTTCTCGTTTTATTAGAGGCAACAGCAGCAACAAACAGTGGTATAAACATTGGTCGAAAACTATAAACATTGGTATATTATTGTGATTGATTTTGCGTCATGTTCGGCACGAAATTAGGTGTCTGGCTGCTGGTTTCTTACTTTATTAGAGGCAGTAGCAGCAATCAAAATTAGAGATCAAATTTGACTAAAATTAGATTTCTATTGGACAAAATTGGATTTCTAGTAGGATTTCAGAAGGGACGTTTCGGCCCCCGAAAACCTATTATTGTGATTGATTTTGCGTTATGTTCGGCGCGAAATTAGGTGGTGTTTTGCTGTTTCGGTTGTGTTTTACAAAAGGTGTCTGGCTGCTGGTTTCTTGCTTTATTATAGGTAGCAGCAGCAGTCAAAATTAGAGATCAAAATTGGACAAAATTGGATTTCTAGTAGGATTTCAGAAGGGACGTTTCAGCCCCCGAAAACTTAATATTGTGATTGATTTTCCGTCATGTTCGGCACGAAATTGGGTGGTGTTTTGCTGTTTCGGCTGTGTTTTAAAAAAGGTGTCTGGCTGCTAGTTTCTCGCTTTATTAGAGGCAGCAGCAGCAATCAAAATTAGAGATCAAATTTGACTAAAATTAGATTTCTATTGGACAAAATTGGATTTCTAGTAGGATTTCAGAAGGGACGTTATTGTGATTGATTTTGCGTTATGTTCGTCACGAAATTAGGTGGTGTTTTGCTGTTTCGGCTGTGTTTTACAAAAGGTGTCTGGCTGCTGGCTTCTTGCTTTATTATAGGTAGCAGCAGCAGTCAAAATTAGAGATCAAAATTGGACAAAATTGGATTCTAGTAGGATTTCAGAAGGGACGTTTCGGCCCCCGAAAACCTATTATTGTGATTGATTTTGCGTTATGTTCGGCAAGAAATTAGGTGGTGTTTTGCTGTTTCGGCTGTGTTTTAAAAAAGGTGTCTGGCTGCTGGTTTCTCGCTTTATTAGAGGCAGCAGCAGCAATCAAAATTAGAGATCAAATTTGATTAAAATTAGATTTCTATTGGACAAAGTTGGATTTCTAGTAGGATTTCAGAAGGGACGTTTCGGCCCCCGCCAAAAACCTATTATTGTATTGAGTTTGCGTTATGTTCGTCACGAAATTAGGTGGTGTTTTTTGCTGTTTCGGCTGTGTGTTTTAAAAAAGGTGTCTGGCTGCTGGTTTCTTGCTTTATATAGAAGCAACGCAGAGCAATCAAAATTAGAGATCAAATTGGACAAAATTAGATTTCTATTGGACAAAATTAGATTTCTAGTAGGATTTCAGAAGGGACGTTTCGGCCCCCGAAAACCTATTATTGTGATTGATTTTGCGTCATGTTCAGCAGGAAATTAGGTGGTGTTTTGCTGTTTCGGCTGTGTTTCAAAAAAGGTGTCTGGCTGCTGGTTTCTTGGTTTATTATAGGCAGCAGCAGCAGTCAAAATTAGAGATTGAAATTAGACAAAATTGGATTTCTGTTCGACAAAATTGGATTTCTAGTAGGATTTCAGAAGGAACGTTTCGGCCCCCGAAAACCTATTCTTGTGATTGATTTTGCGTCATGTTCGGTCTGAAATTAGGTGGTGTTTTGCTGTTTCGGCTGTGTTTTAAAAAATGTCTCTGGCTGCTGGTTTCTTGCTTTATTATAGGTAGCAGCAGCAGTCAAAATTTGAGAAAAAAATTGGACACAATTGGATTTCTAGTAATCTAGTAGGATTTCAGAAGGGACGTTTCGGCCCCCGGGAAGCTTGTTATTGCAACTGGCTTCCGGGGAACTTGTGATTGCGACTGCTTTTGCGTCATTTTCGGCACGAAAGTCGGTGGTGTTTTGGTTTCGGCTATGTTTCGCAAATGGTGTTAGGCTGCTAGTTTCTTGCTTTAGACAGCAGCAGGAGTCAGGATTTCTAGTCGGAGTTCAGAAGGGCTGTTTCGGCCTCCGGGGAATTTGTTATTACGACGGATTTTACGTCATTTTTGGCATGAAATTAGGTGGTGTTTTGCTGTTTCGGTTGTGTTTCGAAAAAGGTGTCTGCAGTAGCAGCAGGAGCAAGAGCAGCAGCAGCCAGCAGCCAGCAGCAGCCAGAGCCAGTAAGCAGGCAGCAGGCAGCCAGTTGTCAGCAGCCAGGAGCCATCAGCCAGTAAGCAGGCCAGCAGCAGGCAGCCAGCAGGCAGCGGGTAGTAGCCAGCAGACAGTAGGAGCAGCAGCTTCCTTGCTCAATAACAACAACAGCAAAATAGCAACAACAACAACAACAACAACAACAACAACAACAACAACAACCAGCACCAGCACCTGCACCACCACCACCACCACCACCACCACCACTACCAGTAGCAGCAGCAGCGGTATTGGACACAGTGCAGGAACATAACAAACTGCAAGCGGCATTGGACACAGTGCAGGAACATAAACTTGATGGTAGCAGTATCAGCAGCAGCAGCAGCACTAGCAGCAGCAGTCAAAATTTGATTCTATTGGAGTTCTAAGCGGATTTCCGAAGGGACGTTCCAGCCTCCGGGGACTGTTATTGCAACTGCTTTTGCGTCGTTTTCGGCACGAAATTAGGTGGTGCTTTGCTTCATTACCGAACCGCACGAAATTAGGTGGTGTTTTGCCGTTTCAGCTGTGCTTCGAAAAAGGTGTCTGCAGCAGCAGCGGGAGCACGAGCAGCAGCAGCACGAGGAGCAGGAGCACGAACATCCGCAGCAGCAACAACAACATTAACAACAACAACAACAACAACAACAACAACAACAACGACAACGACAACAACAACAACAGCAACAGCAACAGCAACAGCAACAACAACAACAACAAGAAAAACAAGAACAAGAACAACAGGAGAAGAAGAAGAAGAAGGAGGAGGAGGAGGAGGAAGAGAATAATTGTTTAAATCTAAAAACTTACTTTGCGCCGGCACTGGTCCACTGATATGTTTTACAATATCGTCCTGTGTCATTTCTGTGTTTCGATTGGATTCGTCCGTGTGATTTTGTTGATGCCACCTTCGTGTTGCAGGTCGGGCAATAATGGGCATACTGCCTATATACTGCACCATTCTTGACACGAAACTCTCGCCCGCAGTGTCCTTGTGTTTGCACCTTTCCGGTAACTATGGTGGATTTTGTAGCTTTGCCGCAAGCTGGACAGACATACGTTCGTAGTGACGCACATAGCCCTTCGTGCATGATCCTGCATGTGATAATGCATTTGCCAAAGTTTCTCGTCACACAGCTTGCCTGTTTCACCAGCAATCCCCGATTCTTTACCGGGGTCGGCGGCAGGGGCGGCAGCCCTTAAATATGGAGGATTTTCCAGCCATGTTTGATTACCAGAGGGTATATTCCATATACTGGTTGGTGGTATACCTACCCCTCTGAAAAATATGAGTTCGTCAGTTGGGATGATGACATTCCCAATATATGGAAAAATAAAAAATGTTCCAAACAAACCAGTATATATATATACGTATTGTATATATATATATATATGTACGTATCTATATACATATATATACAGTATATAACTCCAACAGGGTCAAAATGGTACCGGTAGATGAACAAAAACATAACCAGTCGACTTTGCTCGTATCGCGACTTCCTCCCAGTGACTAGCTACGCTGAGATCAGGAATCGGCTCGAGATAGGAGGCTAAATTGGTTAAGTAAAGTGGGATCATCACCCATTTCCCCAAAAGTGAGAATCATTGACCTTACATAAGTTGTACATAAGTTGCGCAACCCTAAAAGAAATGGAAATGCTATGAAATGCTCCATGTCAATATTCCAGAATTATATTAGACTGGCTTCCATAAACTAACCGATGAAAACTACCATACTCCAGGGTCCGCTGCATCCCCCGAAACCAATGGAAACCCCTATGGCTTGGCATGGCACGTTCACCATGGTGTGATGATGTTTGCTTAAATCTTTTTTCCAGAAAATCAACCCAAACAGTGGAGGGTTCTCCTACTTTGTCACTGCTTCGAACCCCCAAAAAGATCAAAAAGGTGATCGGACTTCGTCCCCCCGTTCCGGCCCGTTCCGGCCCGGTTCCGCTTGTCCTCCGGCATGACCTCCGATGGCCAAGTTCAGGATCAGGAAGAACTTCCTGGTCAGCAGGTCGGCAAAGCCACCAAGGATTTCTACACCATGTTGGACTCAAAGGGCCAGGACCAACAATCCCATCCTTTGAAATGGATAGAACAAAAGATCACTTTGAACCAGAAAAATAATCCTGTCTTTAGGTTCAACATCGGTGAACCAAGATGGATACTCTATTAAAAATCCAAGAAAATCTAGGAACATGATCTAGAGATGGTAGATGTGTCACGATCATTTTCTTTGCAAACGTGTTGTGGTAAAGATCGACTGACCCAAGGTTGACCCAGACATATCAACTATCATCTATCAATTATCGATTATCTCCTGAAAATATCCCAAAAATATCCCATATAATCCGATATTTATTGCTGCTTGTAAGTCCACCATTTCTTGCGATCATAGATGATTGATCAACAGTCAACTTAAACTGTCAGACTTATTTCATAATCATCAACGTTTAACCACTGTTTATCAATCATCAGATACACAAATCATTAGTGTTTGCTAATAATCAGCTAGGAAACATATTTCACAGCCACTTATATAGTTTCATCATTTCGTCAATAAACATATATATATATATATAATTATCATATAACTTATAACCTGCTAAGTTCACAATTAAGGTGGGGCCAACCATTTTCTTTATTAACAAACATAACTGGGCCCCACCGGGCGAATGGGATTCCAACGTTCAACTTTTTTCATTTACAAACAATTCATGATCCTTTTACAACACGAACCAAGGATAGGGCTGTAGAACCAGCCATTTTGTCATGGCTCCAGAAAAAAAAGGAATAAGACAACCCTTTTCTTGTTGGTGGTTGCAACCCCTGAAAAATATGAGTTTGTCAGTTGGGACTATGACATTCCCAACTGAATGGAAAAATCAAATTCATGTTCCAAACCACCAACCAGATCTATTATATATATATATGATAATCCATAATCCATAGTCCATAATTAATAGATATATATATATATAGATATTATATATAGTTCCAAACCACCAACCAGTTTATTTCACATGTTTATCACCAATCCTATATGTTTTTTCCCGAAATCTTCACCAAGGCACTTGGCGCGCGTGAAGGGATTGGGCCACGAGGTCCGCACCGCGTCCGCCACCTTGAGATCCACCTGCCGAGGCGAAACATGGCCAGCCGAAAAAAGGGAAAAATCAGCGGCAAAAAGGTAGTTTTAGGGGATGTTAATGGGATTTCATTGAACAAAATGTGACTTTAGAGGATTTAGATTTAAATGGGATTTCATTGAACAAAATGTGATTTTAGGGGATTTAAATGTGATTTTTATGGCATTTGGATGTGACTTTAACGGGATCTGAATGTGATTTTAAGGGGATTTCATGGAAAATTGCTTATGGAAACATGGGAATATAATTTAATGGGAATAGTTATGAAATGGCTATAGAAACAGGTGGAAACCTTAGAAATCATGGTAAACGAAGGCTTAGAGTATATACCACATCTACTATAAACCCCCTAATATAGAAATGAAATTAAATTGTTTGGTGATTCAACTAACCATCTATGAATAGCTATAAATTGTCATGGAACAAACAAGAATATGGGTATAGAACCAACCATTTTCAAGGGATATAATGGGAACGAAAACGCGAAGGGGGTGAAAAGGTTTTAGACTTTAGACCATGTAGCTCTCTATAGTGAAATATGTTCTTACATCTCCATGGGGGCAAAAGCTTAGGCTTATAATATATATATATACATATCTGATTGTATTTGATTTATACATACACTGACTTGATATAAGTTTTAGAAGAACAAAAGACACAAACATGCAATTTTAAGATGCAAAACCGGGTTCCAAGCTCCGAAAAAAGGTCGGGTATCCCATTGTTTGTCCAACCAACCACTCATGCATCATATCCCCATCATATCACCATCATTTAGTGGGTTTATGATTGGACATCCCACCATTATCCCATCATATCCCACATGTTTGCTGGCCGCTAATGATGCTCATGCTAGCTGTATCTTGAGGTTGGTACCGTTGGTACCCATCAATCACCAAGCTTCAGCCAGAATCTTCATGGAAAACCAACACTGATAGCACCTTCAGCAGCGTTTCACCATCCACACGAATCTGGATGAAGTCGCTATCCCACTCCAGTTGCCAGGTGTGGTAATACCTGGTTGGCCATGGCTATGGCTGGCTGGCACTGCAAGATTGTTCTTGTTGATCCCCACTTTCCATGAATGATTCAGGCATTTTCATGAGAATGTGTGGGTGAACAAAAAATGAAAGAAAGGACACATGTACAACATTCAACCATCCAGTTTTTTCCCTTTATTCTTTTAGTTGTTTGGAGTACATAACTATGTCCCACCATCCACACGTGACTTTTTGTGCGTTTGAAGAGAAAACCACCAGGGATTGGCCATGTCTGTGCAGGATGAACTCTCAGAGTTTCACATGTCCTCTAGCCATGATACCCTCTGGTAAACTAACATAGCTATTGAAAATCACCATTTTTAATAGGTAAATCAAATATAAATGGGCCATTTTCAATAGCTATGTTAAATTACCAGAGGGTAATCCTATTGGATAACTGGATAGCCATTCAGATATAGAATAGGCCATGGATTATCATTGTTAGTCATGGTTTTCAGGATGATTAATGGTGAATCATGGTGATTCATGGAAAAGAAACCCTCCCGCAAGACGGCCATTTAGTTCCATGATTTACCTATATATATATATATATATATATACGTTAGAAATGGTGATTTTTGAGCAACTATGTAAAAATAACCAGAGGGAAATAGAGGGTATCTAAAAAAAATCGCAGATAAAAACTGAACAGGATATGTTGGTAGATCTTGAGGTTGGAAGCACTCGGAACTGTGTGTTGAGCTGAAAAAATATTCAGTACGGGTAGCGAAATACATCCTCAATTTCTGACATGGCCGTGGGAAATCCATGAAAATAGTTTAAAACCCACATGTCTGGATGATTTCTGTATCATGATTTAGTTATTGGGAATGTTTCCTTGTGATGCTAAATTCCCGGGGGGGCCAGCTTACCGTACCCTCTTCCCATAGCCCAAACAAGGTCAATTCGCGCAGTTTAATGTTTTGGTAAACCATCGAACTAAATGGCGAATGTTCATCCATTCTTATCTATCATGCGCGCACCACCGCTAGGTTTAAAACTTTTCGCGAGATCGTAGATAGTGAGAAGAGATGCCCTCCATCTAAGGAAACCCAATTGCATCAATGCTGTCACTACATTTGAATAATAGGTACTATATATATATGTATATATATCATATATATATATTGGTTTTTAGATAGATATGTGTGTATATATATATGTATATATAAATATAGTGTATGATACTCCCTTTGTGGATAACGTACTGTGACACATCTATGAAAGCCCCCCATGACTTAAGAAACCCCATATCTTAGAAGTGTCATCCAAATTAGACCATTCTAGCATTGAAACCTGTGGTGACTTGGGGATCCCCCATATCATATCTTGGTTCATAAATCACCCATTTCCATAGGTCCAACGTAGAAACCGCATGCCGTCGACGTCTCGTCGAGGTTCTTTTCCCAGTCTCGGTCCAACATTCGAGCACCTTGTCGGATTGCGACCACGAAAAAAAGGAAACCCATGGCTTTTCATTAACACCATGTGGGTTAGATATGTATATAATATATACATATATTATTATATTATAGATTATTATAGTAACCTTTAAAAAGGTAGAAAAGCAAGACCTCATGAAATTAGAAGGGATTTGATTTCCTGTTGCATCTTTCTGGGGATGACATATCCATTTTTTCTTCAGAAATAAATATATATACCACGATAGATAAAACGTGTATCTATATCATATTCCACTATTCTTGGACATGACCATCCAATTTGACGTCACGTCAGCGTCAGATAGTTGCATATTGTCCCATTCTTGTACAACAAAATAACTAAACACATACAGTAACAACTGTATATATATATATATATCTACATACATATGTATATATCATCAGACTATGTCCACTAATGGTGGAATATAAATCTACCCTGTCTCGGCATGGCGCCATGGTTCCCAAGGTTCCCAAGGTCCCAGCTCCGTGCCTGCGTGTTGGATGGCACTGCTGGGCAGCCCCGATTCTCCAGCATGAGTCACCTAGGGAAAATTTGATGCGGAAACTTCTACTGGTTGGTGGTGCAATAACCATCTTGAAAAATATGACTTCGTCAATGGGAAGGATGACATCCCATATATTATGGAAAATTTGGTGGAGATTTTCCATTGGTTTCCACTGGATTGCTTTTCCATTAACTATAACCAATGGATCACTGGATTGGGACAATCTCCACTATATTTGATGCGGAAAACCCATGGGTTTCCGGTTAAGATGTTCCCTTCAACCAATCCAGAGATCCCTTGTTTAGTTCGTTGATTTACCTATTCAAAATAGCGATTTTCCATAGCTATGTTAGTTTACCAGAGGGTATTTGAAGTGAATACCTATGGATCTTAAATAGCCACTGTGGAAATTACTGACTGTGGACATATATATATATAATATAATATATATATATATCAACAGATATCAACGTGATCATGGATTTTAAGTGGCTCTATGCTGAAATAGCCACTATATCATCTATATCAGTTTCATATCAAAGTAAACTTCGTTTTTGATGTGTATATATATATATTATTCTTATCATTATTAATTATTATCATTATTTGTTATTATTATATATATATGGGTAAATTATAATATTTCACTAACCTGAATCTTGCGGCCATTTTGGGATGATTCCCCTTAGTAACTATGGTTATAGTGAGGGAGAACAGTGAGGTCGCTTCTGTGTCCCGTGCTCCCACGCCACTAGTATGGTCCCGTCCCGCAATGGAATGGTCATTGCCGCTGGCACAAGGAGTTGAAGAATAAAATGTGCCGATTCTTAGGGCTCCGTGTGATCGATGACGAGATCTCTTATGAGAGAAATAATGATAGTAAACATTTGAAGGCTATCAGATGTGTATATGATTGTATATGTATATATATATATATATGTATGTATGTATGTATATAAACCATTTTTTTGTAGAGTAATGATGATAGTGATCATTTCAGGGTTACAATATGTATCATTATATATATATGTAAAACCAGTTTAGTAGTAGATGGCAGCACTATTTGGCGGGGTACCCCCTAGTTAATCAAAGAAATTTCATTCATCTGGGGGTTGAAATTCCAGTTCTGGTCATTTTATCCTATCATATGGAATCAATCCGCATCCAGCATGTACAACCCGCGTCATACAAGTGCATATCGTCATATACAGTATTCCTCTATGAGTCCCTAGAAGCACATATATAAAGCGGAGAATTTACTTGATTGAATAACAACCCAAGTACAAATGCATAGGCATTGTCAAACGCTATCAAGTTTTGATCTTTTTGGTTGACTTCACCTCAATTTCAGGGTGCCCCCTGTCTTTGACCAAACAATATTGCTCAAAACCTGAAATGTCTATATCCTTAAGCTGCAAATAATTAACCTGTCAGGTCTCCTCAAAATCAGGCTGTGAAGAAAGCTGGTTCTCAACAGCTACTGTTACCCATCGAAAATTCCCCTAATCTTTACGGCGATTTATGTCGAAACTTGAAAAGCATTTATGTCGAGGCCCCATAAAAAAACACCGAGACTCGCCGTGGTCCAAGTCTCCATAAGTCTCCCAACAGGACCTCACAACTGAAGTGTTTCCGTGGTCCGCTTCCAAGTGACACTGGCTTTCAACATGTGTTGAAAGGCGTCTAAGATGTCGATTTGGCCGTTCTTCGGCCAGGGCACAAAGTCGAAGTCGCCTGGATGCAGGTGGATGCAGGGAGCATAGCCACGACAGTAAGGAATGAGATATACAGTAAGGATGTTACCCTCTGGTAAACTAACATAACTATGGAAAATCACCATGTTAATGGGAAAATCCACTGTAACTGGCCATTTTCAATAGCTATGTTAAATTACCAGAGGGTAGATGGGATATGAATCAAAACTGTTGGATAAGCTGGTATGTGGGATGCATAGATACTTTAGGGATACACATTTTACAAACAACCAGTTGAACGGTTCAAGTAAGATAAGCCCAGTACTATGTGAATAAACCCCATTTATCTCATTGACCATTGATTCTTAATACCAGCTACTTAAGAAATACTAGCTGGAATGCACATCCAAGTACTGCGGGTACCATGCCAAGCACGGGGACTGGAAATATGCGTAGAATCCACGACTGAGCAGTGTCAGTTGAACTTATTGCAAAAGAGAATAATGGTTTGCTGTGTGGTATCTTAATGTAATATCTAGAACTGTGTTAAAAAAAAACATGGCAATGGTAGTCTAATCCACAAATTATTCACAGTATGGTGAAAATGCATGGTATAATAGTGGTTGGTCTTCATGCTTGGAATCCTCTTTTTGGATAACAGGAAAATCCATGATACCCTCTGGTAATTTAACGTAGCTATTGAAAATGGCCATTTATAGTGGATTTACCCATTGAAAATTGTGATTTTCAATAGCTATGTTAAATTACCAGAGGGTAATCCCAAAAATATTTTTCAAGGGATCTTTTAGTGCTAATACAATCCTTAAAGAAATCATCGATCAACACTTTTTTCGAAACTGCTCATGCTCATACATGTGATAACACAGGTTGCGGGACTTGCGAACCATGCGAAATGGTCATCAGCTCCCCATACTGGTCATCCAACCCTTAATGTGACTGGAAAACCTCCGAAATCTACAGTTTCATATTTCATAACAATAAGAATGTCAAAAAAATAGTTGGTCACCAAGTGGATTAATGGTGGACTGCCACTCTTAGGGTAGCCCCGGAGTCCTTTGACTGTCAGATTGCTAATGAGGAAAACCCATGATTTTTATGGCAGTGAGTGGACACATTATTTGGATCCCACAAAATTGCGATTGCTCTCATTTGTGATAGTTGGTCAGATGAACAGTCCTCCTGAATAGCAAACAATAATCCACTTTCACTTAAGCACTCAGGGGGGGGTTACTTGAGGTCCACATGTTCTGGTAGCTCAAGCCGAGCCGAACTGTAGCTTTGGGTATTCCGGTATTCCCCATGACCTGGCAGTTCCCAAAAATTCAGCGACAGTAAATCCACTTGAATCCACTTGGTGGTTGTTGATCCTTGATCCCTTAAGAGTTTAACTTCTAGTGACTAGTGGATCTGTCGAAAATCCATCTACCCTCTGGTAAACTAACATAACTATGGAAAGATCCACAATTTATAGTGGATTTTCCCATGAAAGATGGTGGATCTTTCCATAGTTATGTAAACGTTTACCAGAGGGTACATCCCATAACCGAAGCGCAACAAATGGTGAACCATCCGCTGGACTCCACGGCTGCCGAAAAAAACGAGCTAAAAACACTCCCTCTGATACTCGAACAACGGAACGACTCTGCCCCGTTCACGTACGCGGATTTTGCTGCCTATATCTGCATTACCCTCTGGTAAACTAACATAGCTATGGAAAATCACTGGTTTTAATGGGTAAATCCACTATTTCTATGGCCATTTTCAATAGCTATGTTAATTTACCAGAGGGTATATCTGCAAAATTCTCATCATTTTGCTGGTGATGTCCCCACATCCCATCAAATCTCCATTTACGTGGCTGAAATCCCAATTTTCAACTGACCAAATCACATGTTTTCTGGTTAAATCACCACTATTTTATGCTGCGCCTATGGCCCACCAGCTCGACCAGGCACCTGGCATTGATTTTGGGGGCACGAAACGGAAACCTCCAAGTGAAATGGATATGAAGTATTCTATTTAACAATTTGTAAATGTAATCATTATAATCGATATATATCGATATATTGTTTTAAATAATAACGTAATTTACATGAAATTATATGTATATCTTTACATGGATATGTGATGTAAAATGCTGGTTTAACCCGTACAAAAAGGGGTTGAACCAACCATGAAGGATGTAATACAACAACAATGGGGATATTTCATGGGTCTTTGACTTTGATGAGAGTCTCGTGGGGGTATTTCATCGGGATATAAAGGAGAATAGTATAAAGTTTAAAGATAAGTGCAAGACAATGGATATATTTCATGGGTTGTTGATGGGTTTTAAAAAATCAAGCAAACAAATCAATGGTGGCAAACTTGTAGATATCTGATGATATTTGTCGATGAACCAGAACTGTTTTGAGCTCTGATCAACGCTTAAAATATGTATTGAAAAACATCCCCACAAACATGAACATCCTATATTTCACTCTGCGACTACGGGTAGATTTGTGAAAAATTGGGAAAAAGGAGAAATGCTTGAAACCACCAGCCAGTCTCTTTCCAACTTCAAGCGCATCCCGGCAAGTCGAAGTGGCAAAAAAAACCTGCAAATATACCCCAGTTAGATGAATGGAATATCCCATTTTTGGGATTCAATGTATATGTATGAGTGTATTTATACATATATACATAGATATATATATATATATTGTGTGACATGATCGAGTTGGATGGTATATTAGGGTTGTGGTCGTCCTACCATCATTAGGCAGCCATGGCACATGGCAACCCACCATCATGTCCGTTGCAAATCCCCCCATTGTATATCCGTAAAATGGCAGGTGGTTCCCTATGATTAACCATGCATTACTAAACATATAATCAACATATATAGTAAATCACATAGCTAATGGTTTCAACTATCCTGGTTGGTTAGCTATGATCGTGTACCAAACATTCAATAGTTATAACATGTTATAACCACATCATCAGCCGTATCGGCCATATCAGATGTTAACCCAACCACTTTTGATTCCCAGGTCCCCTTTCCGGTCCCTCAGTGCCATTCATCCGACCAGCGCCTGGTCGCGTGTCAATCTTGGCGCGCAATTCGAAAAGGCCATAGGAAAACTCCTGGCGCTGGCCGTGGGGGATCACTAGCATCAGACCAGGCAAAAAACACGTGTAACCTCTGGTTATTTAACATAGCGAACTGAAAAATCACCATTGTTTAATAGGTAAATCATCAAATCAATAATCTATGGTCCATGTTCCATATATTAAATTACCAGAGGGTAATTAAAAGTAGTAACGCAGTGTCCTAGAAATACAATTCGCTATAAGTTGTTATGAATATTATACTATAGTTGTAATTATTGGCTATAAATTAACCATCAACCATTAATCATATATGTCCATCACTGCCAGTATGATCCTTTTGGGAAAAATAGAGGGACCGGTTTGGTAGACTATTCATTATCAATCCAGCTATTAAAGTTGTTAATTAAGGGGAACCATCTGTTAATGATTCAAGATGGAAAAGGACATCCAATCATTAACCATTTATTAGCCATCACAAAAGGATTATTAACCATTACAAACTTACTAACCGTTGTAACCATAGAATGTAGAAAGTGGTTCTAGGTCAAAATTCCTATTTCATAGTGGAGATACAATTCCCTATGGATTGCTGACCATCACATACACCCAACATGGTGTTCATTAAAGAGCCCAGTGGCAGGGCAGGTGTAATATATATATATATATGTATGTATGTATCATATATCCTATTGTATACTTGGGCTATTCATTGTTCATTGGCCATGCAATAGGAGTATAGACCACAGCCATGTAATAGGCACATACGAATGATCAATTAATATACATATATATTCTATATATAGAATCCAATAAATTAATATGTATATATATATATATATTCCGATTATAATCATTGGCAATCATCATATATTCCTATTATATTAATAATGAATCATTATTCATCATGAACCATCTAATGATCATTATTATTCATTAACATACAATATATATATATATATTCTATATCGTCACTAATGATCATTATATGTATCATTATTCATTGTCATTATTAATCATCCCTCCAATATCAATATGTATCATCTATAACAATGGATGTATCCATATAATAATGGATGGATTATTATTAGTTATGGTTAATATTCTATAATCCATAAATAAATTTAACTTGATGATTATATTACAATACACTATGGATACTTATGGATATAACCCATCAGTATAATCCATAATATATGGATATATGGATAAACATATATATTAATATTAATATTCCATAAATATATGGATAATATCTATGTAATATTATATTATTAACCATATTACCATTATTAATATTCCATTGATATTATGGATATATACCATCAATATATATATATAGATGATAATCCATAATGCACAATCCATCATTATTCCATTCATATTAAATCTATGGAATGGGTGATAGATATATATATATATAATTATATATATATATCCATTATCCATATTATATAGACATCATATAGATATTATATCCAATATTAATATTCCATCTATCTATCTATCTATCTATATATATATATATATCCATATATCCATCCATCACCACCTCTCCACGCGCCTTCTTCCCTTTGGTCATCAATGAGGCGCTTGTGAACTCCGCCGACTGCGAACAGTCGCAGGCCGGCGCCGAGCCGCTGTCGTCTTGCCTGGGTGAAAGCTATGGAAATGATGGCTTTCTGTGGATTTTACATGTTGTTTGCCATGGAAATTGTCTTTTTACCATGGAAAATTGTTTTTTTACATATCATTTACCATTGAAAATGTTGTTTCAGATGCCAGTTGGATGTCGAAAAATCGAATTTCAGCAGGCTGGTGATCCCCCTGGTTGCTAGGTGGAACTTCAGAAATGATCAGTTTGCGCACTTGAACTAAGCTGGAACTAAAACTGGCTTTGCTGGACGGCTTTGCTTACTGACGATTCAGAGATCGCAAACGACCATGTCCGCTGGCCAATTTTACCCAATTTTTACGGATTGAATCCCAACATGTTTTTCCCGAATGCGTAGCGAAGGGTTCCCGTTTATAGTTGGGGGTCTGGGGGTTGGACCCTTGTTCGCCTCCAGTTGCTCGGCGCGACGTTTTCGCGCCCTTTTTCGCGACATTTTGCGCGACGTTAAATCGGTCTCTATAGGGGAAGCTACAAAACCTCGTCTCTTTTGCTACGTGGATGTCGCTGTGTCTATAGGACAAGCTGCAACACCTCGTGTTTTTTGCTACGGGGATGTCGCAGTGTCTATAGGGGAAGCTGCAAAACCTCGTGTTTTTTGCTACGTAGATGTCGCAGTGTCTAGAGGGGAAGCTGCAAAACCTCGTGTTTTTTGCTACGTGGACGTCACCGTGTCTATAGGGGAAGCTGCAACACCTCGTGTTTTTGCTACGTGGATGTCGCAGTGTCTATAGGGGAAGCTGCAAAACCTCGTGTTTTTTGCTACGTAGATGTCGCATTGTCTATAGGGGAAGCTGCAAAACCTCGTGTCTTTTGCTGCGTCGATGTGGCCGTGTCTATAGTCTATAGGGGAAGCTGCAAAACCTCGTGTCTTTTGGTACGTGGATGTCGCCGTGTCGATAGGGGAAGCTGCAACACCTCGTATTTTTTGCTACGTGGATGTCGCCGTGTCTATAGGGGAAGCTGCAACACCTCGTGTTTTTTGCTACGTGGATGTCGCAGTGTCTATAGGGGAAGCTGCAAAACCTCGTGTTTTGTGCTACGTAGATGTCGCCATGTCTATAAGGGAAGCTGCAACACCTCGTGTCTTTTGCTACGTGGATATCACCGTGTCTATAGGGGAAGCTGCAACACCTCGTGTCTTTTGCTACGTGGATGTCGCCGTGTCTATAGGGGAAGCTGCAAAACCTCGTTTCTTTTGCTACGTGGATGTCGCCGTGTCTATAGGGGAAGCTGCAACATCTCGCGTTTTTTGCTACGTGGATGTCGCCGTGTCTATAGGGGAAGCTGCAAAACCTCGTGTCTTTTGCTGCGTGGATGTCGCCGTGTCTATAGGGGAAGCTGCAACACCTCGTGTCTTTTGCTACGTGGATGTCGCCGTGTCTATAGGGGAAGCTGCAAAACCGCAAAACCTCGTGTCTTTTGCTACGTGGATGTCGCAGTGTCTATAGGGGAAGCTGCAAAACCTCGTGTTTTTTGCTACGTAGATGTCGCAGTGTCTATAGGGGAAGCTGCAAAACCTCGTGTCTTTTGCTGCGTGGATGTCGCCGTGTCTATAGGGGAAGTTGCAAAACCTCGTGTCTTTTGCCACGTGGATGTCGCCGTGTCTATACGGGAAGCTGCAGGACCTCGTGTCTTTTGTTGCGTAGATGTTGCCGTTGTCTTTTGTTGCGTGGATGTGCGAGTTTTGTAGTATACGGTAGTACTGGAACGACTTTGTCCAAGCTTTGTAGTACACGGTAGTACTGGGAACGTGTTTGTGCGAGCTTTGTAGTACACAGTAGTACTGGAACGTGTTTGTGCAAGCTTTGAAGTACACAGTAGTACTGGGAACGGCTTTGTGCAAGCTTTGTAGTACACAATAGTACTGGGAAGTAGTTTGTGCGAGCTTTGTAGTACACAGTAGTACTGGGAAGTACTTTGTGCAGCGTTGTTGTACACAGTAGTACTGGGAACGTGTTTCTTTGTGCGAGACTTTGTAGTGTGAACAGTAGTACTGGGAACGACTTTGTGCAAAAGCTTTGTCGTACAAGTAGTTACGGGAACGGGTTTGTGCGAGGTTTTGTAGTATATTAGGTTAGCTTAATGGGACGACTTTGTGCAAGCTTTGTAGTCAAAGTAGTACTGGAAACGTACTTTGTGCAGCTTTGTAGTACACAGTAGTATGGAAGTAGTGTTGCAAGCTTGATAGTACACAGTCGTAGCGGGATAGGGGGGGAACGACTTTGTGCAAGCTTTGTGGTACAAAGTAGTACTGGGAAGTGCTTGTGCAAGCTTTGTAGTACAAAGTAGTGCTGGGAAGTAGTTTGTGCAAGCTTTGTAGTACAAAGTAGTACTGGGAAGTGCTTTGTGCAAGCTTTGTAGTACAAAGTAGTACTGGGAAGTGCTTTGTGCAAGCTTTGTAGTACACAGTAGTACTGGGAAGTGCTTTGTGCGAGCTTTGTAGTACACAGTAGTACTGGGAAGTAGTTTGTGCGAGCTTTGTAGTACACAGTAGTACTGGGAAGTGCTTTGTGCAAGCTTTGTAGTAAAAAGTAGTACTGGGAAGTGTTTTGTGCAAGCTTTGTAGTACACAGTAGTACTGGGAAGTGCTTCGTGCAAGCTTTGTAGTACACAGTAGTACTGGGAACGTGTTTGTGCGAGCTTTGTAGTACACAGTAGTACTGGGAAGTGCTTTGTGCAAGCTTTGTAGTACACAGTAGTACTGGGAAGTGCTTTGTGCAAGCTTTGTAGTGCAAAGTAGTACTGGGAAGTGCTTTGTGCAAGTTTTGTACTACACAGTAGTACTGGGAAGTGCTTTGTGCAAGCTTTGTAGTGCAAAGTAGTACTGGGAAGTGCTTTGTGCAAGTTTTGTAGTACACAGTAGTACTGGGAAGTAGTTTGTGCGAGCTTTGTAGTACACAGTAGTACTGGAACGACTTTGTGCAAGCTTTGTAGTACACAGTAGTACTGGGAAGTGCTTTGTGCAAGCTTTGTAGTACACAGTAGTACTGGGAAGTGCTTTGTGCAAGCTTTGTAGTACACAGTAGTACTGGGAACGACTTTGTGCAAGCTTTGTAGTACAAAGTAGTACTGAGAAGTGCTTTGTGCAAGCTTTGTAGTGCAAAGTAGTACTGGGAAGTAGTTGTTGCAAGCTTTGTAGTACACAGTAGTACTGGAACGTGTTTGTGCAAGATGTGTAGTACACAATGGTCCTGGGAAGTAGTTGTTGCAAGCTTTGTAGTACACAGTAGTACTGGGAAGTACTTTGTGCAAGCTTTGTAGTACACAGTAGTACTGGGAACGTGTTTGTGCGAGCTTTGTAGTACACAGTAGTACTGGGAAGTAGTTTCTGCAAGCTTTGTAGTACACAGTAGTACTGGGAAGTGCTTTGTGCGAGCTTTGTAGTACACAGTAGTACTGGGAACGTGTTTGTGCAAGCTTTGTAGTACACAGTAGTACTGGGAACGTGTTTGTGCGAGCTTTGTAGTGCACAGTAGTACTGGGCAGTGCTTTGTGCATTTGCAGTACGCAGTAGTACTGGGAACGTGTTTCTGCAAGCTTCGTAGTACACAGTAGTACTGGGAAGTAGTTTGTGCGAGCTTTGTAGTACACAGTAGTACTGGGAACGTGTTTGTGCGAGCTTTGTAGCACACAGTAGTACTACACATTAGTACTGGAACGTGTTTGTGCGAGCTTTGTAGTACACAGTAGTACTGGGAAGTAGTTTGTGCGAGCTTTGTAGTACACAGTAGTACTGGGAAGTAGTTTGTGCGAGCCTTGTAGTACACAGTAGTACTGGGAAGTGCTTTGTGCAAGCTTTGTAGTACACAGTAGTACTGGGAAGTAGTTGTTGCAAGCTTTGTAGTACACAGTAGTACTGGGAACGACTTTGCAAGCCTTGTAGTACAAAGTAGTACTGGGAAGTGCTTTGTGCAAGCTTTGTAGTACACAGTAGTACTGGGAAGTGTTTCGTGCAAGCTTTGTAGTACAAAGTGGTACTGGGAAGTGCTTCGTGCAAGCTTTGTAGTACAAAGTGGTACTGGGAAGTAGTTTGTGCAAGATGTGTAGTACACAGTAGTACTGGGAAGTGCTTTGTGCAAGCTTTGTAGTACAAAGTGGTACTGGGAAGTGCTTTGTGCAAGCTTTGCAGTACACAGTAGTACTGGGAAGTGCTTTGTGCGAGCTTTGTAGTACACAGTAGTACTGGGAACGGTTTCGTGCAAGCTTTGTAGTACAAAGTGGTACTGGGAAGTGCTTCGTGCAAGCTTTGTAGTACAAAGTGGTACTGGGACGACTTTGCAAGCCTTGTAGTACACAGTAGTACTGGGAAGCGCTTTGTGCGAGCTTTGTAGTACAAAGTACTGGGAAGTAGTTTGTGCAAGCTTTGCAGTACAAAGTAGTACTGGGAAGTGCTTTGTATAGTGTGGAGTGGGGAGTGTAGAGCGTGTAGAGTGTGGAATGTGTAGTGTAGATTGTAAAAAGTAAGAGTGTAAAGTGTAGAGTGTGCGAGGCGTGGAATCGCCGGGAGAGGGTTAAGTGGGAGAGGGGGACCATGGTTGAACAGCAGGGGGGCTGGATCGGGTGGATGGAGGGAGGGTGTAATAGGGGGGTCGTCTTTTTCTTCTCGTTTTTTTTTCTCGTTCCTTCCTTTCGGTTTTTCTCACTATGGGGTGGGAGGTACCGCGGAAAGGCTTTTTTTCTGGGTGGCAGCCATACGCCCCCTATTTTTCCGGGGCGACTGGGTCGGTAAATGGGCGGCAGTTGACGGGAGTGGGCCTAGTCGATTTGGGGTGGGTCTTTTTTCTTCCCCTTCACCTCCTGTTCTAGTTTGTCGGGGGGGAGAGTTTGGTGCCTTGGGGTGGTATAGAGGAATGTGGAGTGTGGCGTA
>CAMXCT020001910.1:0-66716 GCA_947184155.2 Cladocopium goreaui | reverse complement strand
CGTTTCTATTTTTCAGACAAACCCTCATCATTTCAAGCTATTGTTGGGCCATACCCTATGTGTTTTATCATTTGGGATGGTGTTATTATCATTATTACTAGTTTCCCACATCATCCCACGACTTTATCTTGTTGATGATGTGGTAAAACCATTTTTGTGTGGTACATCTTTACCACAACATGATGAAACAAATCATCCCTCCTTGCCACGTTTGTAGCCAATCTCTGAACCTCGTGCAGGTCAGGGAGGCCGGAAACTGATCAAAAAAGGAGGCTTGATATAGATTTTAATGTGATAATATGGTTTATAAATGTGATTGTATACCTTAATCAAGGATGATAGGGATGTTGTATATACATATATGAGTTAAATCACCCGATTCATGTGTTAAATCGCCAGTTTTTTTCAGCTATCGGAGATCATTCTCGGATCTGCTTCAAGAACCCCCAAAAAAAAAAAATATTCCCTGCAGATCTTTCAGCGAATCCAGGCTTTTTCTTACATTAATCCCAGTATTTAACCCATATCTTCTTACATCAACCGCATATTTCATCCATATCCATGATTTTCTGACATGAGTCCCATCGTCATCCCATATTTTTTCCATTTTTCCCCAGGGAGCTCCAGAACTTTGCCCCACATTTCCACGCCAGGGAGCTCCAGAACTCGGGGCTGGGGCGTAACACGCCGCTGCCGTCCAGGACGCAGGTGTCGGTGTCGAAGTGGTCCTACCACTGGAAATCTTAGGGGAAATATATGGATATCTGGTACAGATATCTGGGAAAATATAGAGATTATAGTGGAAAAATATGGAGAAATCAAATATGGACATGAGTTGAACATATTAATCTCCAATATTCATCTCTAATTTTAAGTTGAACCTCCAGAAAAAATGTAGATTATACACTGGAGGTCATGGAAAATATATGAGAAAGACTTGGAAGATATATGGGAGAAGTGGAAATCTGACTTGACCCTGGGGTAAACATACAGAAAGATGTGGAACAATGGTTTACAGATGGACAGTTACTGGAAATAATGTGATATACTGAAAACATATACATATATATATATGTATTATATATATATATATATATCATATGGCAAATCTGAGTTTGACAATTCATATGTATGGGATTGTACTGGCAATATCTGGTTAAATGGATGTTTATTCCCCAAAAATAGCTGGTCATGGATCTTAATTGAATAGCTGGTATTTCATACGTTTTGACCCATTATATGCCATTATTATATATTATATATGCAATTATATGCCATATCAGTCCGATATTATCCCATTATATATGTGTCATTATATGCCATATCAGTCCAATATTACCCCATTATGTGCCATTATATGCCATATCAGTCCGATATTATCCCATTATATTCTATATATATATAATTACAAATGTCTATAGTCGATATTTCTCATCACATTGATGGTGTTCCGATCAATACCTTCTGGTAAACTAAGACAACTAGACAAAAAGTACCCATTTTTTATGGGTAAATCTCCACGGACTAAATGGCCATGGCTTCAATAGCAAACACTTAGTTTACCAGAGGGTAATCCAGGTATCTTCTGGACTACGTTTTTCCCGTTGCTCCTCCCAGAGAAGCTCCCAGATCGCTAGCCCTTCCGCCGCCTCAGTTGTTTTTTAACGGATCCAGGGGGACGTCCGACGTGAATATCCAAGGATTGAACTATTGAGTTATGTTAAAAGTTAAAATTAAACTAATTTCACTAAGTTTGAACTATGAAGTTATATATACCTATTATATCCAGATGATTATATCCGCTAATATACCAGTATAAAATATCCCATCAATCTCAATATAATTACCTCCACTAATCTCAATATATCTTTGTATACTGGTTAAAAAAAGAAAAGACTATTACATCCTCATTCTAACCCATCCTAATGTATCATTAATGAAATATATCCTAATGTCTCCCCAAACAGACCATCCCAACGATGATCGCAACATGCCAAGCGGCCGGCTGAGCCTGTCCCATGCATTTCCCTTGTTCCCATGGCGCACCTCAGAGTGTCGGATCCATGCTTAAAACACAAGATAGGATTCAATAAAGATAGGATTCAATAAAGCTTGGATTCAATAGTTTAAAGCTATTTACAGTAAATCTTAGAAATTAAAAATTGGTTGTTTTTGCAAATCTTTATAGTCTGTATAAATATTGATGAATTGGATACTGCAACTATTCAATCAAGAATAAAGTCAATGTTGCCCTTCTTTGTGGACGGAGATTCCTCCAGTAAACTGGATCACCAAGGTTTCTCCACGGAAAACCCCAAGAAAAAAACATGATGAACTCAAAGAGTTCAGGGTCGAAATCGACCCTGATCCAGAGAGTAACTTGGATCTAAAGTCACTCATACTATTGGTTCATTAAGGCCTATTTAAACACAATGGCGCCAAACTACGGCATCTTGTGGCAACTCCATGGCCACGGATGTATGGCCAGCCATTATTGGACTTTATCTGTACCCCATTTTCAGAACCAAATCCACCTTCCTTCGACGTGGTAATGCCTGGCACATAGCTTGACCATCTCCAAGCTGTTTCAAAATGTTACATCCCAAAAGATCAGCAAGGTTTAAAGGCCTCAGCTGAAAATGTGGTATACGGAATACCACAATGCCTCCGCGTAGGACATGGGAATAGGGCCCTCTGCATTTGAATGAGCGTCGATGCTGGGGATCACAAAATCCACTTTGTGTGGAGAAATATTGTATTGAGAATAAAGGCTATCAAATTCCTGTAAAGAAACGGTGTGCCCATGTGAAGGAGCCTTCTGATATGAAGCCTTCGCAAACCAGCCCAAGTGGGCACCCAGATTGCTCGTCTTCGTGCGAAAAGAAAGGCCACGAAGAGTCATATTGTCATATTTTGTCATACGAGAGACTACTAAGTTTCGTTCTTTGGAGGTCTGCGAAACGCAGCTCCACAGCATAACCTCCTGAGTCCTCCCAGGGCTTCACGTTGATCTCAAATCCTCCATGTTTTGTGAAATTCTCCATGACACAAATATCATATATATGGTTAATATATGGTTAATATATGGTTAATATATGGTTAATATATTTGTTAATATATGGTTAATATATATATATATGGTTAATATATGGTTAATGATGATCAATAGACTATCTGGTTGGTGGTTGACCTACCCCTCTGAAAAATGATGGAGTTCGTCAGTTGGGATGATGACTATTCCCAATATATGGGAAAATGAAAAATGTTCCAAACCACCAAACAGCATGTATTGTTGCCTATCTCAAAATATCCTTAGAACATTACAGTATAGCATTCCCGGCCACTGTATAGGTGCGAAAATGTACTGACCAGCTTTCCTAAACCTGCCCCCGCAATGCTAATGACTTAATTTACTTAATCCCAAAAAATGGCATGTACTTAATCCTTGCATCAAGGCATATTTTTGAAATAGCATGTAATTAAATACCATGGGCATCCCCATCAATATTTTTTGCAATAATGTTTGATACATCGTTGGGATATAGTTAAATAGCATCAAATATTGACTATATCCATTGAACCCAACGATAGCGTTGATACATTTTACAACATTTGATACATCGAATACATCGTTGGGATTATGATTAATACAATTTGTAACCCCATTTTGAAAACATTATTCAAATTGCATCCCAACGCGCAGGAAATATTGATGGGTGGAGGCAGTGGAGGTTCCCACCTGGTGGAAACCATAGACTTCACCTGTTGAAATTCCGGGGCACCAAATCTTAAGTGGTTTTGCGAGCCCATCATTTCACATATATATATATTAGATATATACCACTTAAGATACATATATCAACATATGTATATATATATATATACGTGCATATATATATATATAGATAAACATACATATATCATATGTACCCCATATAATAATATGTTCAGCTACCAAAGTTCCCTGAGTTTCAGCACACTTGGCAGTGGCGTATCCTGGTGTACACCTTGCCTGCGTCCAGCCTGCAAGTCATGTCGGATGGATCCCCCATCGGGGGAAATGGATGGTTGATTATTGTGTACACCCCATTAATGTATGAAAAACTAACCAGCAAATCCGAATCCGGGACCACTTTCATCAATGATTAAACGATATAAACCTCCGGTGTCATCAAACACGGCTAGGAAATTGCCCAAACTAAATGGGTGTTCAAATGGGGAAAAAACACCTATAAATGGTAAAATTTCAAGGAAAACCATGTTAGATTACCAGAGGGTACCCAGATTTGAATCTGCGCTTTCCTCAGCTACGTTCCAAAGTTGATAGGTTCAATCTCCGATCTGCGTTTCCTTCATGAATAGATATGTGTTTCCGATAACCTCCATAGGTGAAACCTCCAGTGATGATGTTCCTATGAAATCCTCCATTTATACCATTTTCCAGCTCTAAAATGCTATAAACCTCCATTGACTTCGGGGATTCCCGAGATTCCCGCATGGTAAATCTTGATTTCCACCCGAGAATCCCCAGCCTGGCACCGTGGCGTTGGTGCCGGGTGTGCCGGGCTGAAATTCGCAGACACCCAACTCTCCTGGCGGGCAACAGGCAACGGAAGAGTTCCAGGCAGGGGCTTTTGATCAAATATAATATATATATATATATATATGATATATATATATATGATATATATAGTACTAATGTACCATAGTAAATCATGATAATAATGATGTTGATAATAATATGATACTCATAGTAGCAATGATAATAAAATGCTGGATCCCCATAACAATGATCTATAATTGGGGGGTTCTTAAGGCATAGGGGGGATCCCCGAGTCATCATAGGTTTCAATATGTCATAGTCATCCATGACGACTGGATGATTTGGAGGTACCCGCACTTTAGAAAACCTATCTATAAAATATAGTTCTATAATGTGCAAAGCAATTGGAGACAGATGAATATATAGAAATTGCATGAACTATCCTCTGAATTTATGAATATATAGAAATTGGATGAAATATCCTCTGAATTTTGGCCCTTGAACCAATCATACTACCAACCATAGGCCCGTCTTGTCCCCTGCAAATCTACCAACTGCTCTCAGTCATCATCCATGTCTCCGATTCGTGGCTCATCCCCGAAACAAGTGCTTTACCCTCTGGTGAACTAACATAGCAATGGAAAGATCCACCATTCTTAATGGGAAAATCCACTATAAATAGCCATTTTCAATAGCAAACTGTTAGTTCACCAGAGGGTAGCTACATTGAAAATTGCCCATTTAGTTCGTTGATTTACCGAATTACCATGATTTACCTATTAAAGATGGTGATTTCCATAGGGAACTGTTAGTTTACCAGAGGGTATAACATGTCATAAACCCTCCAAAAAACACTAACCAGTCATGGCAAGTGGGATGATTCTCCAAGTAGCCATCCCTCGTATTATTCCATGAAATATCCCCATTGTGAATCATTATGGCCCCTCTAAATGAACCATTAAAAATACTCGTATCTACCGTATCACATCTCATTGTACTAGTGGGTTGATAGGTTTCCCAATACATAGGTTAGTTCGAATCATCCCCACTAAGCCAGTTAGTGTAACTCCCTATGTCATAACCAATCAATCATCATTTGTCAATGATATCCGCATATGTTCCATAAAAATTCTACTACAACTATAATTGAAGGTTAAATCATGTTGAATCCCAGTTAAGCCCCTATTTCATAACCAATAAACACAGCTATGTTTGACGGCCCAAATGGCCCAACTGGCGCCTTGGTAGGAACAACAGCCCTGGGTGGCTCTACTCGCACACATCAAGGCGCAAGCCCATTGGCTCACCACCTGACACGTCACGGCGTCATCTTTTTGTTGAAGGAAAACATGATGAACATGTACATCAGCCTGTATATTATATGGTGTATATATATATATATATATATTGTGTAGATATGTATAGATTGCTATGATTGCTGCTATTATATATACTATATATAATAATTAGTAGTATTATCATGATTAGTATTACGATATTTATTAGGAGCAGTAACATTATGATTACTATCTATTCACAGCCCTAAAACGAGTCGACTTTCATGCATTTTCACGGCCAAAAGCGTCAGACACCACCCACGTCTGTGATATCGGGTCCAACTGCAAACAAGGGCCGAACCTTGCTAATGATGGGGATTGATGGGGATATCCAAAATCAGATGGAGGATACATGCCTTCATTGAAGTTCCAAGTATCTCCCTATGTTTTGTTGCTGAGAACATTTGTTGCTTGTATTCCTCATCTAGCATCAAAATCGTGATTGTGTGGATAATGTTATTTTTCGCTGGTTAATATATATATATGTGTGTATGTATGTATGTATGTATGTATGTATGTATGTATGTATGTATGTATGTATGTATGTATGTATGTATGTATGTATGTATGTATGTATGTATGTATGTATGTATGTATGTATGTATGTATGTATGTATGTATGTATGTATGTATGTATGTATGTATGTATGTATGTATGTATGTATGTATGTATGTATGTATGTATGTATGTCCTCCATTATTTGTAGCTAAACAACATTAAAGTACTAAATTGCCCTTCACCTATATATTCCCCAGTTGTAGCTTCACCAAGGTTTATCAAGATCCAACAAATTGGGGAATGTTCACCTGTCAAATCTCATCTCAGCCCATGCGCCCGAAAGACAACTGACTTCAGAATTCCAGACTCTGGGAGGTTCCCCAGCCCTTTCTTGCAAAGCAAATACCTACCTTAGGTGGTTCACATCGCGGAAATATTGTGAAAAATTCGAGTGTGTCAGTGTTGGCTCAACATCCCCATGTTTGTTGCTAAACAAGTTCTTGGATGCTGTTGGTAATATTCCCAAAACGCAATCAGCTGCGGGTGTGTAGATACCGGAAAAAAGGTTGGTCTTTATGTGGTGCATACCCATCCAATCGAAGTGAGCACGATTCATTCCAAACCAACATTTGTTTAAGGCCTGGTACATGTTGAGGTGATTTAATTCAAATATCATTTGCGAAAATCGGAGTTGGACCCCCACCACATATGAAATATATCTCTAAGGAAACCCAGGTTTAGCAGCAAAATAATTGATGTCATGAATAATCACCATATGCAAACCCTGGCCATTACATCTAATTATATAATTCTAATTATGTGGGATGCTTAGTACTGAAAAATCATTATTACGAAAATATATATGATATGCTAATGCATAAGTGACTTATTACTTATTACTATGTAGTGATTTTAATGATATATGTCAATATATGTACTCTTATGAAATACCTTTGGGCCACAGACCCAGACCTCCAAAATGCATATCAGAATTCCAAAATGCATATCCCAAAATGCATATCAGTTTGGTAGCCTTTAAGAAATGCATATCAGGGCAGCTCTTTAATTGTCTTGCTATCATCAATGTTGAGCAAGGTGTCTAGGTGCAACATTGTTTCTCTATTTTATTTGCTCTGCTATGTTGGGATGTCACTGTTCCAGGGCTTCAAAAATGCATATTTCCACAAAATGTCTGATTTCAACCATTTCCATCAATATGCATTTTTGAGGCATTGGGAATATGCAAAAAATATGCATTTTACCTAGGAAAAATGCATATTTTCACCCCATAGCAAATTCTGAAAAATGCATATTGCAAAATGCATATTTTTTGAGTATGTTTTACAGCCTCTGCTCAAAATGCATATTACTTTTGGGTCCGCCACATGTCACTGGTGTTGGATTCAATCATGGAGTCAAGGGCCTTGGGGCCTTGGGTTTGCTGGAACTGGAGCAAATGACGATTGAAGAAAGATGATGTACATGTATTTTAAAAAAATAGTGTAAATAACAGTAAATTCAGACCATGCAATGTAGTGACTACTGACTAGTGTCGTAGGACCACATATATATATATGATTACATCACTTGAAAATGCAAGTAAAGCCAGCATTGCGTCTCTAGAAGCTTTCTTTGTTCATTGACTACATGGTGGTTTGGGGATAGTCGTTAGCAGATAGGACCTGCTATGTTGTATGTTCAATGGACAGGCATGATCTCTATATGCATTATAGTATGCATTCAGTGGTGGGGCAACTGAAACATATGCATTTTTGAATATGCATTTTCAAATTTTGAATATGCATTTTCCTGGATTTTTGGGCATGGCTGCTGTAGCCAAAGGTATTTCATAAATGTACTCCATTTGCATATTGGGATGTGTATGTTTCCGTTGATACATCGTCCCAACAGGGATCCACGATGGCCAGAACTGCCCTGCTGATATCGTGATCGTTCATTATTCTTATTACGTTCATATATCATAAATACTTGATATAGAAATAGAATATTATAATATCTATATATATATACGTATATGTATGATTCCTAATTATTAACCCCCATTTATTCCTCCAATATGGGAATTCACCAGTTCCCATCCATCGCACACAGTGGCGCCTTTCCCTCGGTATCCTTGCTGGAGCCCATGGTCAGGTTCACCGTCTCCGAATGCTCCTGGCCCTCCTGTGCCGCGCAGAAGGCGGATGATTTTCACCGATGTTCACCAGGGCATAAAATCATCAACACGACATCAGTCAGAAGTTCAACACGGCATTTCAGGGATATTAAAATCACCTATTTTCACCATAGAATCACCATAGAATGCCATCTTTGGGATGAACTATGGCGATCTGGGCGAATCGATGGTACTTTTCTCAGATGGCAAGGGGAAAATCCATGGTAAATCCATTGCCATCGCCATGGGTTTTATCATCTGCAAATGGATGGTTTTTCATGGCTATATTACCAGAGGGTACATGGCAAATGGCCATAGTGTGAGATTGCTTTATCATATGATTTATAACTTGGTGGTTTAAATTGGGTAATTCCCTGCTAGTTACTTTGACCTCTAGTGGGTTAAGTGGTAAATCCATCTAACCAAAAAAAATGAATCAAGTTGACTTAGTCTGTATGTGTTGTAAGATTTGAACAGTATGTTGTTGTGTTTTAATATATGTAACCCAATCTGGTTTTATTCAAACCATATAAGGTGATGGTAAAATAAAATATATATCGTAGTATCAAATGGCATCATGTGATTTGGTTGAGTCTTCGCTATAGTTTTTCTATGGCTGCATCTTCATGTTTACATCCTTTAACTATTTTTGAGTGACTCAGTGTCTTCAACGGTCTTCGAAAAATGTGATATGAATCATGTCAAATCCATGGTTTCAGCGTTGAGGTCGTTGTAAGGTGGCGAAAAAAAATCGCTCAGATTCTCTGCATTTGTTAATGATACATTTCCACAAAGTGGGTAAAACAATGCCATAAACCACCCATGACTGGGAATGGTAAACATACCACCTATATATTTTTGGTGATGACTGGGGGATGGTTTATGAAATTGGTTTAACCACATGAGTGGTTATTGGCGGTGGTTTCGCACATCATGGACATGTCCAATTTCACTACCAACATCTGCCCGGCTACCGGCTAGCACAGCAGGATCGCCTCCGTCATCCGTGGCAAGTGAAAATCACCTAGAAATAGAAGTTCGAATCCGAATGGAAAATTCATCAAAATCGACGATCTTCCATGGCCATCTTTGATGGTTTATTTCATGGTTTATTTCACCCACCCACTCTCCAACTAATGAAATTTCGTGAAATTCATGGTTTATTTCACCAACTAATGGTTTATTTCATGGTTTATTTCAGCCATGGTTTATTTGAAATTTCGATGGCTTAATCATTTTTTTCTGATTTCAGCCACTCACGAGGCACAGTAATCGATGAACGGTGAACCCTCCAAAATAGTACGGCATGATTTACCAATCTATGATTGCAAGGCAAAAAAAAATCATGGTGAACCCCCAGATTGATAACAATAAATACCATCTATGATTTACATTGATTTACCATCTATGATTGCAGTGGTCACCTGTAGAGGTGGCGCTTATCCCATGGATTTTTGGATTTTTCGGCAGGACCCCGCCTGGGGCGTTCCAAAACGATTCGGCGGCACGGACTTGAACTCCTGGTCACGTTCCGCAGTGGTGACAGATCTATTTGAAATCGCCAAACATGTATAAAAATGACAAAAATGTTGGTTTTAGATTGGTTTTTAGCTGGTTTTGATGGTTTTTTGATGGTTGAGAGTTTGATGCTTGGAAACCAGTGGCTATGGGTCAACTGTTGCCGCAGTGCCCAGTCTCATCCCCTCCACAGCAATCAGTTACCAACATCAGGTGGGAAAACCCGTCCGAAGTGAGCCAGAACAGACCGTGAGATTACGCATTTCCATAGACTCCTGACATCTTTGTTGAGTTTCCAACGCATTTTTGCTGCTTAAAGATCGATATGTTTTTTTTCTGACCCCCAAAGTTTGGAGTTGAACCCCCGTGAAATGGGGAAACTTGCCCCCGGGAACCTCAGAAGTCAGCTCTGGATTCAACCCATGGTTTTGCCACTGGGAAAACATGAAAGACCCCGCAAGCAGAAACATCAGCAGTGAAAATTTCTTGCACCTGATAAACATGTTCAATCTGGAACACCGTCCCAAAAACATCTAAGACAAACTTATGTGTTCAGTTCTGGTTGCTTTACAACAAGCCATCCTAATAGCAACCGTTTACCGACCCGACTCGCTGGCCCAAAGGTGAAACAGGACGATCCGCCAAGAATGAGGCAGTAATGAGGCAATCGAATGACCCTCAACATTTGCCAAGCCAAAACAATAACGACAATGAGGTTTTGACATGTTTTGACCATGGTAATTGGGGGATGTATTTTCAGGCAAACATACATGGCTATGAGTCAAAACCCTGGTACCTAGTGAACCCCAAAATAGCTGGTAAATGGATGTTCATCCCACTAAAAATGTATCTATATGTATTGACCCATACCCACATATTCATACATATTCTAATAACAAGAATCAAGGATGTTGTTTTCAGATGACCGTTGCAAAAAACATGGTGGCTCCAAATAAGACCAACAAATTCTTAGGTTCAAGTTTCTTCAGGTACTAGTATGTGTACACAAAAGACTAGTGTTGCTTAACCCACTAATAGCCATATATCTGTTGCTGTCATATCCCATTGATACCCCACATTGATATCCATTTATATCCATTCATATCCAACAAATGTTGCTCATATCTGCCCTTTCAATGAGATATCCCATTCATATTCCACTTCTATTCACTTCTGTGGTTCCACAAATGGGGGATCCCCAATAGCTGGATGGTGTTTGTAATGGACAATCCCAATCTAAAATCAATGGCCATTTCAGGAACTTAAATTGGAGGTACCTAACATATATAAGGCCTATTTTTCAGGCCTATGTAAAGGGATATACCCTCAAAATATGGCCTGAAAAATGGTACTGACGTACCTCCATTTTAGGATCCTGAAATTCCCATTGATCTGTCATTGGATTGGTTGAAGGGAAAATCTTAACCGGAAACCAGGGTTTTTACCATGAAATATGGGCGGGTTCCGGTTAAAATGTTCCCTTCAACCAATCCCAATGGATGGTGAACTGAATGATTTTGGGATGGCATTGCTCCTGGAAGGGCCCTTGTCGTCGCATATGCCGGTGCCGCCTCGCAAACACGGAGCATCCACTTGGGGGAACAGCAACAAAGATCTTTGCCTTATATGGGGATATGTATAGAATGTGTGAATGGTATACAAATATAATAGAGTATATATACAATATTATATATAACATATAATAAATAATATATAGTATATACTAAATATGTACTATGTAATATATAATATATTAAAAATATATATATATATTCTATATATAATGATGTAAACATATATAAGATGTATAATATATAATAAATAGTATCTAACTATAAAATATATGTATGTAATATATAATATGTACTATCTAATATATATATAATATGTAATATATATATATATAATATGTAATATATAATATATGTCATATATCATATATAACATATAATATATCATACATAATATATAATACATATCGGATAATATATATATAGTAAATTTGAATAATGTAATATATGTAATACATACAATATAATACAAAATATATAATATATAAATATAAAATATATAATACACAATATATAATATAATAAACAATATTAAATAATATATATATATGTAATATTTGAAATATTTATAATATGTAAAATATATATGTATAATACATGTGATATATGTATAATATATGTATAATATATGTACAATATTTAAGTAATACATATATATAGCGTATATAGAGTATACACATATACATATACATATATATGTATATATATATACACAATTATGCTACATATACATCATAATTACATTTAATTACTTTCAATTACATGGCCTTTGGACAAAATGTTTTTGCGTGTTGAATATGCCATAGCCAAAACAAAGGTCGTGCTCATGAAACATGTTAACATGTTCAGTGTTCAGGTCAACTGTGAAAATCAAAGAACAAAACAATATGGGTGTGTCTCAGAATAAGTAGTCAATGGTAATCGTACTTTAAACCTCCAAATTTGATGTTTTAAACAGCTTAATGGGAAAAACAAAATGATTTTAAATCATCAAATATGATTTTAATTGTTTTTACATGAATCAGGGCGATACTCCAATTTTCATGGTTGTTTAATGTACAAAGCCATGTGACTCACCCATCTTTGGTCAAGCGCTGGGCCCTCAACAATTTCATGGGTCGATCTGCTGAAGACTCGGCATCTTCAAAACACCCAACTTCTACCCACGGACCAAATTACAGATTCCCTGTCCCCACAAAGTGAACACATTTCTGTCGGTATTGCTTGAGGATATCTTGAGACATTCAGTTGATTTTCCGCTGGCGAATGATCCCACTACAGCTTCAAACCTCCATGTGGATGGACACCAAAAAAAAACATCTTTCACCGGCAACTATTGGGATTCCCATCTGGGATTTTCTCATGGTTAATGGATGTTAATGGGATAGCCTCTGGCAAACGTTCACAGTTCGCGAAAATCACCATCTTTAAGTTCGCTACATCAACTATTTCTACCATTTTCTACCATGGCTTCCAGTTACCAAACTGTAACAGTCATTTCCAGAGGCTACCCCGAAATGGCCATGATGAATTCCGAAGTCCAGTGGAAAGTCAAACATTGGCCTGGGAAAGTCCCGAACGAAATAGAGGTTTTAAGATGTATAGCTTGGAAAATCCGTGGTTTTTGGTTCACAAATTCCAGTTTATCCCATCCATTCCCATCCTACTCATAATTCTCATCTATTGTTAGCGAAAATCCGAAAAAACATGTCGCCGTTGATGGCTAGAAATGTACTCAAGAAAACCAGCCATTCTCCAGATGGTTTCAATCCACCATGGTTTACCCATTGGGCCAGGAGTTTGATGGGTTTGAAACCCATACTTACTTCAATAGAGTAAATAGAGCATGTTAATCCCATGTCCCCCTAATATTAAAACCCTCCTAAATGATCCCAATCATGTGGGAAATTCCCTGCTAAACCATGGTTTCCTTTGGGGGTGTTTAGCAGTGAATTTCATGGTTGTTTCCGTGGTTGTTTCCCAGTTAGATGTATAAGGTCTGTAAAGCCCCTTGGCTATTCTAGTTCAATGAATATCACCGTAAACTATAGTTGAGTTAGTTATGTTCACCAACTTAGCTATCATAAATCAACCATAAAAACCCCCTTGTTCTATTTCTTGGTGATGTTCACCGTTTCTTAGCCATTCCCAACTCCCAGCCGCGCAAGTGCAGCTTCCCCCATCGCCTGACACCTTGTTGTTCCTCCGCTAAAGTGGCATCAGGAAGCACCTTAGGTCCCACTCAGGTAATATCCCGCCACTGAGAAAAACTATGGCATTTGGGCACCGACCGCATACGTAACATGTACAGTAATTTACTTAATATCCATATTTACAGGTACATGTATATGTATATGTATATTGTATGTATGTATGTATGTATGTATGTAATGTATGTATGTATGTATGTATGTATGTATGTATGTATGTATGTATGTATGTATGTATGTATGTATGTATGTATGTATGTATGTATGTATGTATGTATGTATGTATGTATGTATGTATGTATGTATGTATGTATGTATGTATGTACTGTCTGTATGTCTTACTGTATGTCGTAGTCATGTCTGTCTGGTCTGTCCGTACATGTATGTATGTCTGTCTGTCTGTTTTCACCTGTCTGTCTGTCTTTCTGTCTGTCTGTCGTCTGTCTGTCTGTATGATATGTCTGTCTGTTCTTCTGTCTGTTCTGTCTGTCTTTCGGTCTGTATGTCTTTCCTGTCTGTCCTGTATGTATGTATGTATGTATGTATGTATGTATGTATGTATGTATGTATGTATGTATGTATGTATGTATGTATGTATGTATGTATGTACATGTATGTACATGTATGTATGTACATGTATCATACATATATATATATACATACATTACATACCTATATCTTATTGATGCTTACAACCCCTATGGCCCTATGAAATGGTGGTTAATTCCCAATGGTTGTCGGTTCAATCCCAAGTCTTCTTGGCTTAACCCCCGATTTCTGCCGGCTAAGACCGTATCCCCCAAAACATGTTGTTGAAATCCAAGCGTTTGCTGGTCGAATGTGTAACCAATAACTGGTAAATCCCCAGTAGATGCTAGTAGATTGGCTATATGATCGAGTCATCATATGAAATTTATGTAGACCTATCAATATATGATATATATGTATATACATATATTTAAGATAATATGTACGAGTGTGTATATATATATATATTAATATAACATAATATAATAAAATATAAATATAAATAAAATATGATATAGTATAATGTAATACAATTAAACGTTAAAATAGTTAAATTATATTACATTACATTATATTATATCATATTATATTTAAAGTTGGTTATTTTTTGTTTTTTAATGTATGTATATGTTTATCATATAATTTTATATTATATCATACTATTTAATATTATGTTATATAATATGATATATTGTTATATTCTATTAATATGATATTATATTATATTTGATTAGATTAGATTAAATTATACTTATATGATAGTAAATTTTAATAAATTACATTATATTATATTATATTATTATATTACTATATATATATATTGTGAATATATTATATAATGTATATTATATATTATATATATATTATTATAGTAAATATATATATATATATACACGTATATCATTCGCCACTAGACTTTAATCTCAATTGCTGGTTGTTGTGTCCTCATAATTGCTGGTAAAACCACGCCATTCTTCACCATTCTGAAGTTAGTTTGCTAGAGGATGCCAGAGGGTAAATCCTCCAAAACAACTCATCCACGCTAAACCCATGTTGTTTCTCATTATTTTATAAATGATGATTAAATCCTCCAATTTGTTGGATCAAGTTGGATCCCAACATTTGAATCACCCGGTTGTCCTGACAATTAAAAAAAAAGCCAGCTCCAACTCCCCAAATGTCCATTTCCACGGCACTGCCAGGGTCAGCAGCAAAACACGGAGTCGGGCCTCAAGGAGGCCAGCAGCTGTTTGAAGCAGCATCTCATGGGGGATTATAGCCAGTTCATGTGAATAACTATGGTATAACTATGGTATATACGATGAGAATATGAATATATATATATATATATGATTTGGATACAACAGGATACATCACCAACAATACTACTAAGGGCTGCAAGACTGAGGTGAAATAAAACATCAAATCAATATACAATCCATCGTAATCATGATCATGTCCACTATATAATTCTCAGAACCATCAGTACCTAATTTATGGGATGCATTTATGGGATGCAAACAAGCTCATCAGTTGGGATATTGTTGGCCCAATAACTATATGATTCTCCTCATACTTGGTATGGAGCTCGGAGCTTCTCCAAAGATGAGGTTTGCGGCAACACTAAAGAAACTCCGTCTGGTAGTAACATTAATATGGATATGTGCATGGTATATATATATATATATATAGACTATATATATATGTATATATATATATATATGTATATATATATATGTATATATATATATATGTATATATATATGTATATATATATATGTATATATATATATGTATATATATGATACATGTGTCTATGATATGTATATATACATATAGTATGATATGTATATATATATATATGATATATGATATATGTTTGTATCTATATATGGTATATGTTATATGTGTATATATATATATATATATGATATATGGTATATGTATATACATATGGTATACATATATTATCATATATACATGTGTGTATAAATATGGAAAATAAGGCCCACTTAGAGATGATTCACTCTTCTGAAGTTCTGTTCATTGTTAAGTATGTGACCTGGGAGGGATACGCTGCCTTGTCGTATGCTGAGTGCAAGAACACTGTGAGAAAGAGACTTAACCAACAGAATCCTGACTTTTCATGGAATTTCATTCATTTTCATGGGATTTCATGGAGTTTCATGGGACAAGAAAAACCCTCGTGTATTCAAATGTGGCAATGAAAAATCCTCCATTGATGGACGATTGGATCCATTGAGCTGAACCTGAAAGAGTTGGGAACCGCAGGTAGGATAGGTTTCTGTTGCCGACTCCTAACTGTATGTTACTGTATCGAACTGTTGGATTTATGGTGTAACTGTATCTAACTGTTGGGTTTATTTTTAGTTGGATGTGTGAACGTAAAGCCTAGATTGCTAACATTGCCATTGGCCGATATCCTTCTGTCTATTGCTGGTGTTAATTAGTTCTATCGGTTACCGGCACCCATGCGGGTATGTCCCACAAAAATGTGGTTTTACTCCAAAATAACGATATGAACAAGGGATAGCGACAAGAATCATAAAACATTGGTACTATGGCTACACCTGTTCTTTCAACGAATGCATATATAGCTGACCTCTATAAGAATCACCCATTTTCAGACACATCAAAATCACCCATTGGTTACATCATATAAATCCCTGGTTGAATCCCCAAGTTCGTTCCCAACAGTGGTTTTTGTCATTGAGCCTCTTAACATTTCCACTATTGTGGCGATATCCCACTATATCCCACTATATCTCACATAATGTATCAACATATCCCACTATATCCCACTATATCCCACTATATCCCACTATATCCCACTATATCCCACTATATCCCATTCCCACTATCTCACTATATCCCATTATATCAATATTTTGGCGTGGATCCTTCTTGGTTCGCAAACAGAATTAGATGTGGAAAAGCCCACCATTTCCAGATCATTTTCCTTGGAACAACTTATTTTACTGGGTTTTCCACATCGGTGCCATGTTCATCCCAGGGTACATACTTGGCTTTGCTCAAGGGGCTCAAACAAAATATACATAGTCCACATAATAAATAGATTCCCCAAATGGTGGGTTTCCCACTCGTAAAATAAAAAATCACCTTGGGCACGTCATAGATACACTACATTATACATTATTGTCCCATTATAGTCTCATTATATCCCTATGAAACATGGGACAATAATGCCATGATATATTGTTATCCCCAATTAATATCATGGTAGTCTTAATGGGTATAATGGGGATATAGTACCATATAACTCATCATTATCATATTGTGGTTTCCTAAAATAGGGGTACCCCCAAATCAGCCATTTGTAGATGGATTTTCCATGAAATAAACCATCCAGCTACTGGGGTACCCCCATTTATGGAAACCCATTAAATAACCCATTTACCATTATTAACCATATCTTAACCATCATTGGCAAGCATTAACAATGTTTAACCATACATATAGGAACATCTACCCAATCAGCTAACATAATTCTCATTAAACCATCATGACATTCCCGTTTTTCCCCAGCGCCGAGTGACCATCGCCCGGCCTCGAACGCTGCAAACACGGACGCTGTGCAACAAACAGGGACGCGTTAAGGGGTCCGTGACTTTACTTTCCATAACAGAAAGGAAACATCAGATTTTAGAAAATATGTATATATCATATTATATAATAAGTAGAAAAAAAACACAAAAATAGACATGTCATGAAATTGCTAAACCTGGCAATAGGAAATAGCCCATAAAAATCATCCATTGACAAGCTAATCCCCCACCGATCATGGTTTCCACAGTTGGAGGTGCCCTAAGTCATGGGGGTACCCCCCAAATAATCCAAAATTGGACAATTTTAGTATTCAAAGCCATGGTGACTTGGGGATGCTTCATATTGAGAAACCCCAACCCTTGCTCTCACATGGGTCAGTGCAATGTCAAGCGAGGAGGAACGTTAACCGTTGATGAAGGATCCGGGGGGTTCCCGCAAGTTGAAATGATTTGCTACTAACATGGTCTCCGACATTCTATAGTACTTTGAAATGTCTACTTCAGACATCCTCAGAATGGTTGTCAAGAAATCATCAGGATTTCTAAAAAATCATCAGTTACGACAATGATCATTCCATTCATTAGAGGATTAAAGAAATACCAATGATTATGTATGATCAATAAATCAGTCAACACAATGATTTTGTGATCACCCAATGATCATCAGATTCTGGGGCAAATTCCATCTCCAATCCCCTCCTCGCAGATCTCTGCGAATGGTGGAAAGGATGACCAGAAGAACGAAGCATTTGAGCCACACACGGCTCTGGGCCAAGGTGGATGTCCATCCCAGGGAAGCGACACGGAAGGAACAGGGGATGTGTTGGTGTTTCCTCAGGTCGGTCTTTGCTTGGAGACAAGCATGTGATATTATGTCCTGTCACTCTTTGACCTATGTTGACTGATACCCAAATATACAAAGAATCAGGAAGAAAAGAAATGCTGCCTGGATTTTCCCGGTGCAATAATTTCAGCTGCGCAAGTGACATGGCCTCCAGAAACGGACGCAACCAAAGTTCAAACAGAGTATCAATGCGTTGAAGGAACGTTTGTTCAGTAACAAAACGTGTTTTGTTTACCCGGTAATCAAACGTTGCAATTTTTAATCCACCATTTAGAGATGGTTTTCCCAGTCATACGTCCATTTCGACGGAATATCCCATTGCCACGTTTGATTACCGGAGGGTAAGCATCAAAGATCTTCGTGCAAGTCTGGAAGGGTTAGCTGGCCACACCCAAACGTCCCCTCTATTCAATGTGTTTGACCTCCACACAACCCAACTCTGTCACATTAAATCCGGAAAACGTAGGTTTTACCGGGTTCCCACAGAGCATGGACAAAGAAGAAATGATGTTTGTTCATTGATTTTGTTGGGTGAATATGTCAGTAAGATCATGAAGGCAGTGATCGGTGTCGAAATCAAATCTGACCCGAAAAAAAATACCCTTCGATAATCAAACATGGCAATGGAAAATCAAGCACCCATTGAAATGGCTGGTGCCATGGTACCCAGGTTGAAACCATCCATCTTATCACTGCGCTAGGCATATTTGGTCGAAATTTGAACTATGATTGCAAAGTGAACAACAAAATCAGAACAGAAACTATATTCCCTCCAGTAAACTATATCACATATGTACTGACTGTAACATAGAGATGAAAAATCATGAAAATGGAAACCCCCTAGATTTTCCATACCTATGCTAGTTTACTAAATAGTATGAATCCAAGACACCCTTAATTTGCCGGTAATATCTTCTCAAGCAATGGACCAAAAATCATCCCATTTAGATAAAACTGCTCTGATGTCAGATGCTTTGCCATTGTTTCTCTGGCAACATTAAAGAATAGCCATTGACGCATTTTTTCTGTAAAAAGATGTTACTAATAACCATTGACAACTATATTCAATAATAGATAGAGATGTTGTCCATTGTCAAATTGTTCTATTGTCAGATAATTGAGATATTCAACATTACAAATATTCTATTGTTCCCGATTCAAAAAGAACCACTCACTGACCAAACCAGGTCAGTGAATTGTTCAAAATTCTCGCCATCCCAAGATCAACCCAGTTATTGGTAATACAGGCTACAAAAAAAATACATATGATATGGGGATATTATAAATATATATATATACATTGATTGTAGAAATATATATATATATATTGATTGTATATATATATGTATATAGACATATTATTTATATATATATATCCCCATATGTTTGCTGGTGAGATCACAGCACGTTCCTTTTGCTCCGAGACGCCCATGCCTGGACATGGAGAGGAGTCGACCAGGAAAAAGGCTGAATGCAACATACAATGAATACGAATAAATCAGCTTTAAGAAATTAACAAATAATTGGGATGTATCCAGAATGAGAGAGTTTATCAAGAAATGGTGGATAAACAGGATACTTCTATATATAATTATATTTATACTACACATAATTTTGTGTGGTTTTTGCGGTATACCCAATGCCATATTTTCATGATGCCCCGGAGCAGGGCTCCGAAGAAATTGGGTATAGCGGTATAGCAGTTCTATGTGATGATGCGTATCAATCACCCCAGTTTTTTGTTTTGTTTACAATCCCTCAAATGGTCAATGGGAATTTCAGGACCCTAAAATGGAGATACCTAAAGCCTGAAATCGAGCCCTAAAAAAATATACCCTCTGGTAATTTAACATAGCTATTGAAAATGGCCATTTATAGTGAGTTTACCCATTATAACCAGTGATTTTCCATTGCTATGTTAGCTTACCAGAGGGTATGTGGTAGATGCCTCCAGTAAATCGGTACCTGAAATAGTCATTGAAATTGGTGTGCCTTCGTTCTTGCTTCAATCAAGAAGTGAATGCCCAAAGACAGCGCCCTCTGGAAATCATGGCGAGTTGACATGACCTGGGTCTGGGTCAAGTCATTGGGGTACCCGGGTACCCCAATAAATAGATGGTTGATACTATTAATACTACTAAACCATCTATTGTAGTATTAACCATCCATAGATATGGGTCTACTATTGGTTAATACTATAATAGATGGTTAATACTATTAATACTACTAAACATTGATCCTAAAATCTGTGGTTCCATCGGGCTTAAATTTTGACCCATATCTACCTGGGTCTGATTTATTGAACAACCTTTACCTCCATAATTTCCCAAATCTAGCCAAATCTTCCATGCCTTCATTGAGGGGTACTGCAGGGGGTGTCATGTGATACATATCTAATCAGATTGACTGGATATGCGTTGTGATGTACGTATTTATTATTTTTTACATACAGCAGTGTTCCTGGCCAGTGTGTTTCTCAAAATTGTGGTCCCCCAAAACAATTTGATTGGTGAATTTGGTTAGGTTTTATAATGTTGCGCGGACAGGCATCCCCCAATTTCTTCCACCATGTTCAGACAAACCCCAATGGTTCATATGCCAGTATCTCCCCCAAGCTGCTTCTCATTTCAATATTTGGTTGCTTAAATTTCCATTCCTGGTGGAAGATAATCCATTCAGGTCCTTTCAGGTTCCATTAACACCCTGAGATGGCTCTCATCTTCGCATCACAATCCCATATTATCCCTGCATATCCCTACATGAAACATATCAAACTGCGTTCTTTTCAGTTGGTTAAATCCAACTGATTGCCGGTTGTCGTATCCCGGCTCCTTGATGTTATATAGATATATATATATATATCCCAGCAAACTCCCATTCTAGTTGAGCAACATCAAAACCCTGGTTGCGAACTGCTTCCACTGGTTTTCTTACAGCTATTCCAGTAATGGATTGCAACGGTCCCTTTTCACTAGGTTAGTAAAACTCCAAAATTAACAAACCACTGGGTTTTTGACACTGCTCAGTTGGTGCCTGGTTTTACTGCGGTATTGCTACCGGCTCGCGAGAGGCAAAGCGCATGGGGGAGCTGCGGTGCTCCTGGGATTGGTGATGGGGTAGATGGGGGATTTACCAGAATGGGATATGATGATAATTCATGTTTAAAAAAATAAAGGGCAAAGAATCGGGGATATTATGTAATGTTGGGGGTAAAGAATGCAATGGTTTTATGTGATTTACCCTCTGGTAGTCAGACATGGCAATCAAAAGGCCCGTAGAATATCAATGTGAAAATCCTCGAACTATTGCTGGTGGATTTTCAAGCAAACCACGTTTGATTACCGGATGGTATCTAAATGGAATTTAACAGGATTAAATTGGGCGGGTACTCAAGAATGGGTGATTTACAACCGAGACTTGAATATGTCTTAATGAAGTATATAATGGGATATGGGATTCAATCTATTAATCAGAAATAGGACACAAATCAGTCTCCCATGTCATTCCCAATCTTGGATGTATGAATTTACCACTGCTCCTGGGTTTAAATGATAAAAATGAAAACACGTAAAATCATACGACCCATATATCTACGATTGACCAAAGTTCATCAATGTTTCCATGAAAATATTGTTTTCTATCATATTCCTATTGCCAATTGTCATCCATGTTGCAGGTTCTGTTCCCATTAATTTGGTAAACTAAATCATACACCATGTTCCGACACACCCAAACCATTCCCCCCAAGTGTTCAGTGTATATTTTTTCCATCATATCCCATGAAATTCCCATTATATCGGATTATATATATATCCCATTGTATCCTCAAATGGTGCTACTTGAATCACCATTTTTGGTGACCAGTTCCGATTTTCTCACTGGCGCTGAACGTAAGGAATGGGGGTTTCATGATCCAATCCCAACAACTATGAATAATCACCCCTCTCCCCCCATTCCCCACAATTATGACCATTTACCAGTTACAAGATGTTACAAGTCAGTGAAATAACCCCATCAAAATTGATACAGTAACTCAAAATCACCAGGTTTTTGACCATAGAAGTAACTGGCATTTCGAGCCATAACTGTACTAAACACCAAACAACTTGGAGGTTTCACCCGTCTTTCGCCATACTGCTCCGCTCCAGATGAAGCATCAAAGCCTCTTTGGACTTTTCCTCCGGTCGCGGCTTGGCGCCCGGCTTGGCCATTACAAACATATGGGGGGGGTCCATAAATGGCTACTAATATATGGTTATTATATGGTTAATTTTATTGTTAATAATTGCTAATATATGTTTAATATATGGCTAATAATGGGTTTCCATAAATGGGGGTACCCCAATAGTTGGATGGTTTATAATTGAAAATCCTACGAAAATGGATGGTTTGGGGGTACCCCTATTTCAGGAAACCTCCACATAATGAAATATATAATGACCATGTTACGTCATCGCATACATGGTTATATGGGATAGATAATTTATAACCAAGAAATGTCAACATGATGTTTGCTTGATTAGGTTGTTGGTTTCCGTTTAAACCCTTCAAGCACTGAGAAAGATTCACGAATTTGTGGGAGGCTGTTTTGCCTGATGCCATATTTTTCAAGGTTGCCGCGAAAGAGAGAGGTTGTTTTTTCAATTCCAATGAACTCAGCAAAAAAGGGATTACAAGATGTGCTGCTACTGATGGTTTTGCTATGTGCATTATGATCACGAGGATGATGATGATGATGATGATGATGGTGATGGTGATGGTGATGGTGATGATGATGATGATGAAGATGATGGCGACTCACAGTTTTTCACAATTTTCCTCATCAAAACTGCCATAATTCGGCATATCCCCTTTTGGACTATCACATATGTCTTTGTATCAACGTCGCCTTCTCGGGATAACATACCGTAAGTAAGTCTTAGGGAGGTCATGGGGGAGACAGGAGGATCATCCAACAAATCGTATCCGGTTAATGACCATACTGTATGTATATGTTAATGATATGTAAATGTGTATATATATATATATATATATTAATGTATGTGTATGTATGTATGTATGTATGTATGTATGTCTGTATGTGTGTATGTGTGTATGTGTGTATGTGTGTATGTGTGTATGTGTGTATGTCTGTATATATGTATGTATGTATGTATGTATGTATGTGTGTATGTGTGTATGTCTGTATGTATGTATCTATGTATCTATGTATCTATGTATCTATGTATCTATGTATCTATGTATCTATGTATCTATGTATCTATGTATCTATGTATCTATGTATCTATGTATCTATGTATGTATGCATGCATGCATGCATGCATGCATATATGCATGTGTGTATGTGTGTATGTGTGTATGTATGTATGTATGTATGTGTGTATGATGTATGTATGTATGTATGTGTGTATGTATGCATGTGTGTATGATGTATGTCTGTCTGTCTGTCTGTCTGTCCGTCCGTCCGTCCGTCCGTCCGTCCGTCTGTATGTATGTATGTATGTGCGTGTGATTGTATGTATTTATGTATGTATGTATGTATGTATCTATGTATGTATGTGTGTATGTGTGTATGTGTGTATGTGTGTATGTGTGTATGTATGTATGTATGTATGGATGGATGGATGGATGGATGGATGGATGTATGTATGTATGTATGTGAGTGCAATTGTTTGTATGTAGTATGTATGTATGTCTGTCTATCTGTCTGTCGTTTGTATGTCTGTCTGTCTGTACGTACGTACGTATATGCATGCATGCATGCATGCATGTATGTATGTATGTCATGGCATGTATGTATGGATGTATGCATGTATGTTTGCATGCATGCATGCATGCATGTATGTATCTATGCATGCATGTATGTATGCATGTATGTATGGATGTATGCATGAATGTAAAACCCAGGTATACCTGGGATAACCCCACGAAATGGGGAAATTGTTTCACTCTAGGGTTGTTAAACACGTCCGATTCGCGGGATGATCCTGCAAGTGGGGTCCTCTAATTTTGGACACCTTTCCAAGCTTCTGAAACGATTACAATTGTCGTAAACCCAAAAACAACAACCAGACCTGATGCGCAAGGCCATGAAATTTGTCTGTGAACCTTCAAATCCTAAGCAACACACAAACTAAGTTTAGGGTTTGCAAACCTGCAAAAAAAATAAGTGTTCGGATGTTTTAGGGTTCCTTTTCAAAAATATGCCATTCACACAATAGGATGGCTATGGTTGGGAAATGTATCAAAAAAATGATGAAAACCTATATTTCATACTTATCATGTTTGTTCCCGGGAGTTTTCGATATTTGCTGATGGTAAATCCAATTTTTCAGACACACCCATTTTCCCTCATCAATTGCTTAAATCACGGGGTTCCCTATTTTTCATGATTGAATCACCACATTCATCATTGACCCTCTCAAATTTGCCATCATTATTGTTGAAATTATACCACTATATCGACTATATCCCATCATTTCCTCCAAATTTGATCGATCATCAACATTTTCCAAACAGTAACATTGCCATGCGTTGGTCGTAAATCCCCCATGCACACGTGCCATGTCCGGAGCGGGGCCTCTGCATCCAGCGCCTGCGATGTGGGTTTGGAGAATAGATAAAGATAAATGCACATTGATATAGATATGCATCTTCATATCTGTATCATATGCACCTTAGATACACACTTAACAATTTGTGTATATACTGTTAGTATACATACAAGTACATATATATATATAATGCACATGCAATCGTGAACGAAGGGTGAAATATGTAATATATAACAAAACATATCTGACATAATCATATCTGGCTGAATCGTGAGAAATCATCCACCTGAAACCTGAAACACCCTGATTTCGTGGAGCTACCCCTTTCGAAGCACCATTTATGGTGATACTTTCTCATTTTTGAGTGAATAGATAAAATATCATAAAATTATATAAACATAACAAGGTTCATTTCGGGACTTGGATTTACCTACATGGTTGGTGTTCAAGTTTGGACGCGTATCTATCTGTACAATTAGTGGGCATTTGGGTTAGTTACCCTTCGCTGGCTGGGTTCTCCACTAAAATTGGGATGATTCCAATAGAAGTCATTGGCGATAATTCCTCGATCCTCATCATCATTCCAGACTTCGGTGGCAATTACAATGTACCCCGATCACGGGTACCTTGTTTCACAACTGAAACAGAGAAATTTGCCAGGAATGAGGGGGGTCAGCCATTGGACGGGCCAGCCATTGGTCCACCGTATTATCCCGGTCAATTCCAGCCAAGAAACCCCTCGTTATATACATTTGAAAACACCAGTACAAAATGCAAAAACAACACGGAACACGATTGAAAAACGAACACTTGTTTTTCCCCACCTGCCAGGTGAGGGTTGTTAGATTTTATCTAAGTTGCCTTCTCCTCCTCCTCCTCTCCTCCTCCTCTCCTCCTCCTCTCCTCCTCCTCTCGTCGTCCTCCTCCTCTCGTTGTCCTCCTCCTCTCGTTGTCCTCCTCGTCTCGTTATCCTCCTCGTCCTCCTGCTCAACTGCGACTCGCGATCCACAGTGTTCGCTGCCGGACCTCAACCACGACCATCCACGCCCAGTGTTCGCTGTCGGACCTCAACCACGACCATCCACGCCCAGTGTTCCCTGCCGGACCTCAACCGCGAGCCGGCCCAGTGTTCCCTCAACCGCGAGTATCCGGGCCCAGTGTTCCCTGCCGGACCTGAACCACGACCATCCACGCCCAGTGTTCCCTGCCGGACCTCAACCGCGAGGATCCATGCCAAGTGTTCCCTGCCGGACCTCATGTAGGAAGATAAAATGTCAGATAGAGTGCCCAGAAAGATTTTCAGGTTAGAATGCCAGAAAGAAAATATGCCAGAAGATATGCCAGATAGATATGCCAGAAGATATTCCAGAAGATATGCAGAAGAAGCCAGATAGAATGCCAGATTAGAATGCCAGAAGAGATGTCAGACGATAGCCAGAAGATATGCCAGAAGAATGCCAGCTAGAATGCCAGAAGATATGTAAGATAGATGCCAGGCAGATTATGCAGATAGAATGCCCAGAAGATTTGCCAATAGATGCCAGAAGATATGCCAGATAGAATGCAAATAGATGTTTCAGAAGATTTGCCAGATAGAATGCCAGAAGATAGAATGCCAGAAGATATGCTAGATAGAATGCCAAATAGAATGTCAGAAGATATGTCAGATAGAATGCCAGAAGATATGCCAGATAGAATGCCAAATAGAATGTCAGAAGATATGTCAGATAGAATGCCAGAAGATGTGCCAGTAAGATATGCCAGATAGAATGCCAAATAGAATGTCAGAAGATATGTCAGATAGAATGCCAGAAGATGTGCCAGTAAGAACATGTATAAATGTCATGGTGGGGATCACACGAAGTAAAGTAATTCAAAAAACACAAGCCCTCTACAAAACATCAACCATTTTGTGGGAGTCCGGCAGGACTGTATGGCAACCAACGATATGCATTTGATATCTGGGACGCCCGTCAGGGAACCGTGGTGGGAGTCCAGGTTACATGTGCCAATTTCGAACAAAAAACACTCTGTTGGCTAATTAATGGACTACCCGAACAGAATGATGAATCACTATTGAAATTTTGGTGGGGCCCCCCAATGTTAGCAAGTCGCACTGTTCTGGGTTGATCCTTGGTTGGCACTAACCCTTTTCTTTCCAGTACATGCGGGGGCCATTCTCAGCGTGCCGACAAAAATGGGCAGCCGACGCAAGGCACGGCAGCCACCAATGGTTAAAACCATGACCAACGTTTTTATTTTCATCCGGGTCTGTTTGAAAATGGTGACTGCCCCCAAATAAACATGTTAAGAAGGAAAATGATGATAAACCACTGGATTTGGTGGTGCCCTGTTTTGAGGCTAAACTATTTTTACCTGCAAAACCCGCCAGTAAATTAATAGGTTGGCATGGGAAGGGTACGTTTGTTTTCATTCATGCCATTATCCCAAAATTCTGCGCACACCATGCTGGCAACTGCAAAATTTGCATACAATATTGTTGGTGGTAGATCCCACTAGACCAGACCCCGCCTTAATTCTCATTGCATTATCCCATTGTATCGGTGGTTTCCCCATTGCCATCTCGTTTGTTGATGATGGTGATAGTGATCCTGATAAATACCAAATCAGCCAAATATGATCAAACACTCATATTACCATGCCACTGTTTTTTGGTGACTTTTGAGATTACCCTGTGCCAATTGAATGCTACCTCCTCCAACGCTCGGATCTGACCGTCCGCTGCGGCCAGTCGCTCCTGACGAGGAATCCACACCAGCCATACACAGGTGCGCCCGCTGATCTCACAAGTCTTTGGGTTTGTGGAGACAAGGGGCAGCTGCTAGGATGCAATGTAAATGTGGAAAGCAATCAGAAACCATTCAGGCGCATCAGCGCCCCAGCTTCTGACAAGCCTGTATTTGCGTCATCATCGTCATCTATGGTTCACATGCGTATATCACATAGTGGCTCTCAAAATTTCCCAGTGGCTGCAACTTTCCTATTGGTGCTAAGGAGCCCGCCGCTGTTTGTTTCTTGCTTGGCGTTCATTTTTGCGTTTTTGTGCTGTTTTCTGTTGCTGGGCATGGAGGTGGAGAAAGAAAGCGCGCATAGGTCAAGAATTCTGCCGTTTGTCCACATCCATGGGCCTGCCCTCCTTTTGCCATCGCAACGGAAAAGGTGGGGCCCCGTTTTCGGGACTGCATCAGCGCTGGCCCAACTTATTGTGGGAGCAGCTTCCAACTTTGTGAGTACGGCGGCCAACCGGGCTTGGAGCGAGTTCCGGAAGTGGAATCATCATAAAACAAGGCAGCGTATAACTTCCCACTGCATGCGAATAGTTTTGCATGTTTTAAAACCAGAATCCAGAAGTAATCCCAGTTTGCCGGTGACTTACCTTATACTATTCCATCATTTTTTGGTACCAATTATCCAAGTGTGGCATATCTTGGGGATGCCTACCCTCCGGCAATCAAACATGGCAATTGAAAACCCCCATTTACGGATTGTTTTTCCCTTTGAAAAAGTGCTCATGCACAACTGATCTTCGAGCCAACCACGTTTGATGAGTACCAGGTGGTATCCAAATATTCCAAATAATATCCCATTTACCATCTGGTTATGACTAACAGTTTGCCATGGAAAATCCACCCATTTTTAATAGGTCAACCATCTATTTCTATGGGCCATTTCCCATGGCGAACTGTTAGTCATAACCAGAGGGTATACTACCATAAAATGACTATTTTGCTTCTTGAAATCCCGATGTTGGGGAAATTGAAGCCATCTATGGCTGACACAGACAACTTAAACATGCAACCGGGTCATCCAGAAATCTTGAAAACTTGGACCTCTGAACTCGCAGCGATGTTTTGCATGTTTTAATATGTTACTCCTCCGGTAATCAAACGTGGCTGGCTGGAAAATTCCTGCACCATTTAAAAATCATGGGGAAATATAGGAAAAATCTGGGAAATCCACTGCAAATGAAGGTTGATAGCTGGGCCGGGAAAATCATCTGCCAAAGGGTGGATTTTCCATTGCCACGTTTGATTGACGGAGGGGCATCTAAGACTCTGAACATGTCCTCGCCTCACTTGTCGTAATGCGGGGGACCGCGTCAAACAACATCGTTCGATTCCAATAGTTTTCCATGGAAAACCATCTGAACAAGTTTGGCTTCCCCTCGTTGTAAATAACCAGACCCATAAACGCGAAGGGATTCGTCCAAAAAAATGAAGGAAATCATCATATGTTGGGCATTTCCCTATCATTGACAGCGTTTGGTCATTGTAGTTCGTCTATGAATTCACCCAGGCACACTGGTATGACCGGCCCATCTGTCAGTTGGGAGGACTGAATTTTGACGCAAGCCTATGTGAATTGCGAATGATCTGAATTGATCTGAATTGGGCATCTGCGGTAAGCACCCAAAAAAGATCGCAAATTAAAATCCCATGAAAAAATGTGACATCGCCTTGCTATCTGTTTAAATCTTTTTTAGGGGTAGCCTTGGTAAACTACCATGCGGAATCCCTGTGGTCTCTTTACAGCCGGGGAAATGGGTGATCTCAAGCCACTCTCCCCATCATTCGTGATGCAGCCATGATTCTAGATGAATCATACGAATTTCGAATTTGGAGGTGTCCTAAGTCATAGGGCTACCCCCAAATCATCCAAAATTGGACCATTTTAGTATATTGAAACCTACAATCTTGGGGTATGACTATTTCAGGAACCTCCAGTTGGGTTTAGGCTCACACTTTAGGCTGGTTCTTGGGAAGCTTATACAGTACTGACACGTGGGGCTATGTATCAACACTCCCTTCCTAGCATAGAATACCCCCAATATACATTAAGGCCCCTGAACTTGACTAGATTGGAAGAAAAATCCTGGTTTCGTTTCATGGGTGTTTCGCACGATCTGGGGAAGGGATTACTTCAGTAGCCTGAAACAGGCGGCCGTTCGGGGGTGATCCCCGCCAGGGGTCGTTGTACTTCATCCAGATGGCCGTTTTTGCAATCCAGGAGCCCCCAAAAATGGAACATATTCCCTATACATACCCAAAGTACAGCAGTGGATCTCCCAAGAAATGAAATTATCTGCAGAAAATCGAGGGAAATGACATCATTTGTTCAATTTGTTCAGCTATCACCACTGCTACAAAGCCAGGCAGAATTCTTAGCTGTCTAGAACTGTGTTTGGGTGCCATGCTTCATTGCCCTGACATATCCCACACAAAAAGGATTCTTCACTTCGATATGATATCCAGTCGAGCAAATCTAATGACCAATCGATCCAAGGTTTTTTTACATGCTACAACCAAGGCTACCGGTAAAAAAAAAACAATCACTGACTAGTGACTAGTGGTTTCATCACTATCCGATCACTATCCTGCCAATCATTTTTGCTGACTCAAATATGTTCAAAACAAGTTCGTGATCATCAAATCCGCTCAAATCCCATTCTTATTGCCAGAACATGTCTCTCGGCAAACATCTTGGTGTCTTGATCCCCTTCATAGAATTAGTTTAACTTTTCGTGGATATCAACCCCAAAAAATACAAATGCCATCCCCCGTTCAAATGAAACACCCGAAGAACCCATGGTGTTTCATGAGGATTTGCACATTTTCGGGACCATGCAATGGGGGCGTTTCATTATGAACGGGGGAAGTGATATCTAACACCAGACATACAAGAAAACCGTATCTTGAATTTGCTTACAGACCTCGAAAAAAACAAAAACATATTCCCTATAGTTTCCTCATTTGCAGTGGGTTTACCGCGCGAATCCAGGACTATAGAGATTATTGATCCCTAATACTTGCCATTAGTTACTGTATCCTATTCCAACCATGTCCCATGATATTTCACTAACCCCATTAAAGCCACGATCAAATTCCAAATCATCACTAAAAGCAACAAAACCCACCAAAAAAATCAAAAAACTATACATATATGTATATATATATATATGTACACACACACACATATATATATATATGTATATATATATAGATATATGTATGTATATATGTATGGATCTGCATGAAAAAAGTCGTCGCTCCTCGTAGGCCCAACGTTCACGCTGAAGTCTCTGGATCCACCTGGATCGGGCTCCATGGAACCAGCATGTGGAATGGGCCATGCGGCATGCGCTTGCCACAGTGGGAGTATACTAAAAGAAGTGGAAACAACATGGGAAAACCATGGAAAACCCATTTGCTAATCATGAGATGTAAGGACTCCAAGATATAAGCAACAATCTAATGGGATATTTTTGGGATTATTTTTTTGGACCATCATGGGATTTCCATAAGGAAAATCCTGGGAAAGCATCAATACAATGGGATGATATCTCGAGAAAAGCACAAAGCCTTTCATACATCAAAGTGGGCGAAGGCGCATGCTTTATCACAAATTGGTCTTGCAACCGCAAAGGTCCAGCCAAGCAGGACACCAATTGTTTGCAAACGCAGCGCCGCGAAGTGGCGAAGTGGCTAAGTGGCTAAGGACCTGCCATAACTTCGAAAGTCATGAAAAAAATCGTCGGTCGAAACCACCGTGGCAGCAAGATGAAACTTCTCCATCTTGGGGATATCTGCAAATGCTGAACCTGGTTGTTGCTGTCGAACTTCATCTGCAGAACAGAACTTGTCAGCCATCTCCACCAGCGCCATCTTGTGGGCCGTCGTCCCGTGATGGATCATGAAAGCTGAAGGCCCGATCTCTCCCGAGCCACCACCAGAAATGGACATACAGTAGCTTAAAAAACGAGCACCGCGCGCTAGTAAAACGACACCTTCGGAAGAGCCAAAGCTTAGGCGCACACTTTGTGCGAGCCTGCGCAGTCGAGATGCAGATGGAAAAGGGAACTTTTATGCGAGAATTTGCAGCAAAAATGCCGGGGGCCAGAGAGCTTACCCTGATCGAACCCCGAGCTTAACTCCTACCGCAAGAACCTTTCAGTGTGGACACACTGGTTGAGGAATGACAAAAGAATGGCGAAAAATGACAACAAAATGACAAAAAGTGACAACAAAATGACCAAAAAAATGACACCGCAAAACAGGAATGACAAAACAATGTCAAATATGGTTTTAAAAATATTTAAAACAACCCTCAGAGTTTGCTGGTAAGATTCTCATAACATTACAGTGCGATCCGCAGCCCTGAATTCAACTTTCCAGTGTTTTTGGGACGTGTCCGAGATAAAACGACCTAAGGTACCGCACCCGTCGCACAAACAAGGTTCCCCATGTCGCCGCCGGGACACACTTTATGCGGGAAAACAAAGGGTTTTGTGTGATTCCATCCTCACCAGCGTCGCCTTCACTGAGCAATTCGAATGGGAACTGCAGTCATTGCCTTGCAAATCACAATACAGTTACAACTGCGTAACTTTCTTCACATCTCTACTGTCTTCACATCTCTGCTGTCTTCACTTCTTAACTTTCTTCACATCTTTACTTTCTTCACATCTCAACATTCCTCACATCTCTACTTTCTTCACATCTCTGCTGCCTTCGTGTCTTAACTTTCTTCACACCTCTACTTTCTTCACATCTCTACTTTCTTCACATCTCTGCTGTCTTCACTTTTTAACTTTCTTCACACCCCTACTTTCTTCACATCTGTACTTTCTTCACATCTCTGTTGTCTTCACTTCTTAACTTTCTTCACACCTCTACTTTCTTCACATCTCTACTTTCTTCACATATGTACTTTCTTCACATCTCTGCTGTCTTCACTTCTTAACTTTCTTCACACCTCTACTTTCTTCACACCTCTACTTTCTTCACATCTCTACTTTCTTCACATCTCTGCTGTCTTCACTTTTTAACTTTCTTCACACCTCTACTTTCTTCACATCTCTGCTTTCTTCACATCTCTACTTTCTTCACATCTCTGCTGTCTTCACTTGTCTACTTTCTTCACACCTCTACTTTCTTCACATCTGTAACATTTCTTCACATCTCTGCTGTCTTCACTTCTTAACTTTCTTCACACCTCTACTTTCTTCACCTGTGTACTTTCTTCACATCTCTACTTTCTTCACATCTCTACTTTCTTCACATCTCTACTTTCTTCACATCTGTACTTTCTTCACATCTCTGTTGTCTTCACTTCTTAACTTTCTTCACACCTCTACTTTCTTCACATCTCTACGTTCTTCACATTTGTACTTTTCTTCACATCTCTGCTGTCTTCACTTCTTACCTTTCTTCACACCTCTACTTTCTTCACATCTCTACTCGCTTCACATCACTACTTTCGTCACATCTCTACTGTCTTCACTTGTCTACTTTCTTCACTTTTTGAAAATACGTATAACGGAGTTTAGACTTCAAAAAAATCATTTGATAATAACCCCAAATAGAAGCGCCATCTGACACAATTTTAGAAGGATGTGTCTGCCATGTGTTTGGGGTATACCATTATATTGCAATTGTGTACCACTATATGATTATATGTACCACTATATATATATATATATACACAATCCCGATGTGTATATATATATATGTATACATATATATATATATATATATACATTGGGATTATATCATATCCCCATTCTGGATTGGTCAATCTTGGTTGTATCCCCACTATCTTTGGTTCATCTGGGATCATCGCCATGGTGTTTTGCTTCTTCCCAATATGCCATCCCCATCGGATCACCAGACATGGATGGTATAAACAAACCCAAAATCGGAGCGCTAAACGAAAGCTAAACGAAAGCTAAACTAAATATGATTGAGTTTACCACACTAAAGCTAAACCACCAAGCCAGAAACTTTGTCAGAGGTTACAGGGTGGGGCCCCCCAGCTATGTTTGTTGGTTTATAAACCCCGTGAACTAGTTCGATATATCCTCCATAAACCTCAGCTAAGCCAATTATAAGTCAGCTAACGTTACGCTTCGTCGTGTAATCCTCCAGATACCTTAGTTTCTATTCGTTTCAGCTATTCCCTAAAGGCCCTCAAGATTTAAGATATCCCAGTACCATAAATCCAATTAAGGTAATCAATTACATTGTCCCTCATACCCAAGAAATATCACCATTTTTTGCGGATTAAATCATCATCTGTTCGTGTTTAAACATATCATTTGAATGTTTTAATTCAAATGGGTCATTCAGCCAGATCGTTCAAGTGAAAACCCCAAAGGGTTCATCATGGATTGTGATCCCCAATACTAGATAGGTGTATTCTAATGGCTCTTTTGATAAACCATTGCCAATCTTAGATACCCTGGGAAAAAAAATACATCTTAGCTGATTAGTTAGATATTCTTATGTTGTTGCAAAAGATTAAATGATTAAACTTCCCATTAAGTCGGCTGACATGGAAAAAAACCGGTTTTAGCAAATCCAGGACTAGTTCGGGATGATTGATCCCTAATACTAGCTATCAGTTGTTCTATTCCCCTTAATATACTAAATAGTAGTTCACCTATCACTTTTGCACTGATTCTTCTATCCATCGGAAAATCCCATGATCTTCCACGCCGCACTCATTGGAGCTCTCGATCAGTTCCAGCATCTGTTCAGCAGAGCTGGTTTTCCGCAGGAAGTTTCCCAAGAGTTCCCTATCCCAAATGGGGATTCGTTCGATGATTTTCCCGGTGGTTATTTTTCATAGTTTGCTATGGAAGCCAACTAAGGGCCCAAACAAAAATAGTTCGCTATAGATCATAAACGTTTTATGACTTACCGAATGTAAAACAGGGTTGTCCAAATGACCCTCTTGAAAATCAAATGATGAAACCAAATTCTGAGTCCCACAAACAAAATCAAACAAACAAATGATGGCAATCAGCTGGGTTTCTTTTTCGCACACAGATGGGACTCCCCCTATTAACTATTGAGTTTTTGTTAGTTCGATCACCAAAGGGTGCTTTACAAAGATGAAGGCTTGGCTGGAGTGACAAGTTAACTGGATTTCCTCGAGATGAAACTCTATTTGCTGTAGTATTTTTGTTGAGTAAATTGTGTTTTATTTGCATCCGATTGATATCAATCAAAGAGAATAGTTTAGCCTGGTTTTCATTTGTTTTGGGCCTTATTGAAATCAAATAAATTATGCGCTCCGGAGTGTGCAATGTATTTTTTAAACAATAGTCAAAACCATTGAATACCAGGCCACGCTATCAACTCAAATATGTCATACCTCATGGAGTCCTCATGGAATCCATGAAACTTCCTGTATCTTTCGATTTGTTAAACAACAGTTAAACTAAATCACGCGCTCCACAGCGCGCAATTCATTCAAATAAAGTTCAAAGCCATTTAGTACCAGCCTAAACCATTGTGGACATGAAGCCTACTTTATTCAACAAACATACTAAAATAAATTACGCGCTCCGGAGCGCATAATTCACCATATCAAGTTCAAAGTCATTTGGTACCAGCCTAAACTATTGTCTTGTTGCGCAATTCTTCTTGAAAGCGGAACGGCGCGAACCCCATTGTTGAGTGATTCTTCTAGAACAGGGATTGGCCCGAACCCCACTGTTGAGTGATTTTTCTTGAACGGGGATTGACCCGAACCCCACTGTTGAGTGATTCTTCTTGAACGGCGATTGGCCGAACCCTACTATTGAAAGATTCTTCTTGAACGGGGATGGCCGAACCCCATTGTTTACTGGTTCTTCTTGAATGGAGATTGGTCTGAACCCCACTGTTGAGTGATTCTTCTTGAACGGTGATTGGCCGAACCCCATTGTTTAGTGAATCTTCTTGAACGGGGATGGGCCCGAACCCCACTGTTGAGTGATTCTTCTTGAACGGGGATTGGCCCGAACCCCACTGTTCAGTGATTCTTCTTGAACGGCAATTGGCGGAACCCCACTGTTCAGTGCCGAACCCCCCATTGTTTAGTGGTTCTTCTTGAATGGAGATTGGTCTGAACCCCACTGTTGAGTGATTCTTCTTGAACGGGGATTGGCCCGAACCCCACTTTTGAGTGATTCTTCTTGAACGGCGATTGGCCGAACCCCACTTTTGAGTGATTCTTCTTGAACGGCGATTGGCCTGAACCCCACTGTTCAGTGATTCTTCTTGAACGGGGATTGGCCGAACCCCATTGTTGAGTGATTCTTCTTGAACGGCGATTGGCCCGAACCCCACTGTTGAGGGATTCTTCTTGAACGGGGATTGGCCCGAACCCCACTGTTGAGTGATTCTTCTTGAACGGTGATTGGCCGAACCCCACTGTTGAGTGATTCTTCTTGAACGGGGATTGGCCCGAACCCCACTGTTGAGTGATTCTTCTTGAACGGGGATTGGCCGAACCCCACTGTTCAGTGCCGAACCCCGTTGTTGAGTGATTCCTTTTGAACGGGGATTGACCCGAACCCCACTGTTGAGCGATTCTTCTTGAACGGGGATAAGCCCGAACCCCACTTTTGAGTGATTCTTCTTGAACGGGGATTGGCCCGAACCCCACTGTTGAGTGATTCTTCTTGAACGGGGATTGGCCCGAACCCCACTGTTGAGTGATTCTTCTTGAACGGTGATTGGCCCGAACCCCACTGTTGAGTGATTGTTCTTGAACGGGGATTGGCCCGAACCCCACTGTTGAGTGATTCTTCTTGAACGGGGATTGGCCCGAACCCCACTGTTGAGTGATTCTTCTTGAACGGGGATTGGCCCGAACCCCACTGTTGAGTGATTCTTCTTGAACGGGCATCCTAGGCAATGAGTGAGATCTACTCAATTAGGTAGTAGGGAAAAACCTAACCCCCTTGTTGAGTGATTCGCGTTGAACGGGTCAACAAGGGAGTGAGGAAAAACCTAACTCCCTTGTTGAGTAATTCTTGTTGAATAGGTGACATCAATTGGAACACAAAGGGCCCAACAAGGGAGTGAGATAAAACGTAACTACCCTCTTGAGTGATTCAACGTGAATCACTCAACAAGGGAGTTAGGTTTTTCCTAACTCCCTTATTGAGTGGATTTGTGTTTTGCCAAGATTCCACCGCCAATCGAAGCTGATGGCTGATCCAATCCAGCTGCGGAATCATGTGGGGACAATTCCTCCCCTAAATGCAAAACATCACCATCAGCGCCAAACAGGCAATAGAAGGGAGTGGAGATGGAAGAAAATGGCGAGTCCATGTAACCACACTTAATCGTGACTTTATAGTGTCTCCATTTCCCACCACCAAAAATGATACACAATTTGAAAAAACATACTTAGACAAGTAGATTACTGCTTTCATAAAAGTGAGCATGTACATGCCCACAGTAATGGTAGCATCAAGCTGCGGAATGAATCTGAACATATCTGAGCCCAAGGGCCCCAACAAAGATGTTGGTATATGGAGTCCGTAGCCTGATGTTAAATGGTTTTGAATGCCATTTAAAGTAAATTACACCTTCAGTATTTGAATGTGTTGAACAAAGTACGTTTCATTTAGTTACATGGGATCAACATGCGAGACAATAGTTTAGGCTTGTAATAAACGGCATTGAACTTTATTTGAACAAATTATGCGCTCCGGAGCGCGTAATGATTACGTGCTCCGGAGCGCGTAATTGACTTTAGTATTTAAATGTATTGAATAAAGTACATGTTTCTTACATTGGGTCCAATAATATAGGCCCTATAGGCTGGTACTAAATGGCTTTGAACTTTATTTGAACAAATTACACGCGCTGCGGAGCGCGTAATTATTATGCGCTCCGGAGCGTGTAATTGACTTCAATATTGACATGTATTGAATAAATAGTACATTTTTCTTACAGTGGGTCCATATACGAAACAATACTATAGGCTGGTACTAAATGGCTTTGAACAAATTACGCGCTCCGGAGCGCATAATTGACTTCAGTAGTTACATGTGTTGAAAAAAGTGCGTTTCATTTAAATACATGGGATCAGCATACGAGACAATAGCTTAGGCTGGTACTAAATGGCTTTGAACTTTATTTGAATGGATTACGCGCTCCGGAGCGCGTCATTGTTACGCGCTCCGGAGCGCGTCATTATTACGCGCTCCGGAGCGCGTAATTGACTTCAGTATTTACATGTGTTGAAGAAAGTACGTTTCATTTAATTACATGGGATCACCAATACGAGACAATAGTCTAGGCTGGTACTCAATGGCTTTGAACTTTGTTTGAGTGGATTACGCGCTCCGGAGCGCGTAATTCTTACGCGCTCCGGAGCGCGTAATTGACTTCAGTATTATTTACATTTGTTGAAGAAAGTGCGTTTCATTTAATTACATGGGATCACCATACGAGACAATATAGTTTAGGCTGCTACTAAATGGCTTTGATCTTGATTTGAACGGATTACGCGCTCCGGAGCGCGTAATTATTACGCGCTCCGGAGCGAGTAATTGACTTCAGTAGTTGCATGTGTTGAAAAAAGTGCGTTTCATTTAAATACATGGGATCAGCATACGAGACAATAGCTTAGGCTGGTACTGAATGGCTTTGAACTTTATTTGCATGGATTACGCGCTCCGGAGCGCGTCATTGTTACGCACTCCGGAGCGCGTCATTATTACGCGCTGTGGAGCGCGTAATTGACTTCAATATTTAAATGTGTTGAAAAAAGTGCGTTTCATTGGGTCACTTTACAAGACAATAGTTTAAGCTGCCACAGAAAACTTGAGGCCGGGGGTGGATGACGAAAGCTAGCGGGGTAGGAGAAAGAAGGAAGGGAAGAGGTGAGTTGCGGAGGGACTGTCATCATCGTGTCGCGGCATTGTTCGTCCCAACGAGGATGCAACAATGATATATTGATATATGATATATAACAATGATATATATGGGGGAGGGGGCAGGGGGGGGCCCTTTCGCGGGAAAAATCACGTGATGTCCTTGGGGAGCCCCGGAATACGTGCTAAAGCAAGAAGACTCTAGCGAGCTGACGCTAGCTTTCGTGATAATGACAATAATTGCCAATAATGATAAAATGTAATTGAATAACGGTGTATGATGATGATGAATGATGAATGATGATGATGATGAATGATGAATGATGAATGATGAATGATGAATGATGATGATGATGATGATGATGATGATGATGACGAGGACGAGGACGCGGACGATGGAAGAGGACGATGGATGTAGATGATAGATGATAGATAGATAGATAGATAGATAGATAGATAGATAGATAGATAGATAGATAGATAGATAGATAGATAGATAGATAGATAGATAGATAGATAGATAGATAGATAGATAGATAGATAGATAGATAGATAGATCGAAGATAGATAGATAGATAGATAGATAGATAGATAGATAGATAGATAGATAGATAGATAGATAGATAGATAGATAGATAGATAGATAGATAGATAGATAGATAGATAGATAGATAGATAGATAGATAGATTAGATTAGTTAGATAGATAGATTAGATAGATAGATTAGATAGATAGATAGATAGATAGATAGATAGATAGATAGTAGTGTTAGATAGATAGATAGATAGATAGATAGGATAGATAGATAGATAGATAGATAGATAGAATAGTAGATAGATAGATTAGATAGAAGATAGATAGATAGATAGATATGATGCTGATGATGATGATGATGATGATGATTGATGATGATGAATGGAGATGGATGACGATGACGATGACGAGGACGAGGACGATGACGAGGACGAGGACGAGGACGAGGACGATGATGATGATGATGACGATGATGATGATGATGATGATGATGATGATGAGGACGCGGACGAGGACGAGGACGATGGAGAGGACGATGACGATGACGATGATGATGACGATGATGATGACGATGATGATGACGATGATGATGACGATGATGATGATGATGATGATGGTGGTGATGGTGGTGGTGGTGGTGGGGGAGGGGGGGGGCCCTTTCGCGTGAAAAATCACGTGATGTCCTTGAGCAGCCCCCCCAATACTTGCTAAAGCAAGAAGACTCCAGCTAGCTGACGCTAGCTTTCGTGAATTGAGCTAAATTCCAACAGTTAAAAGTGATTTTCTGAATGATATCAAATGGAGCTTTTGGACGACCCTGTAAAAATGGTGAGTTTCCAGTTCGCAAACCGTGAGTCATGAGTCATAACCAGAGGGTAACCATATTTAAGCAACTAAGACGGTGAGTTTCAGGGTTTGCCCAGTGATGGAGTATACCCCGAACTGGCTATTTTGATAAGGAAAATCATGAAATGAAACCTGAGGTTATATATGCGGGCTCTCCCCCGGGTGGGGATTCAATATATGGCCATTGGCCATGGCTCAAGGTTGGGGGAAGGAGGGGTCCATGGAATTTGTGTTTTTGGTATCAAAAGTTGCTGGAAACTAGTCTCAAATCTATAGAGATGTTCAAGCCACTGAGTCTTGAACGTCTTGGCCACAAAATGAGTATCTTAAATGTGGTTGCCAAAACTGTTTTGGTGCTGTTTTTGTTATCCCAAAAAAAAACCGAGGATTTGCTGCAGTGCAGTCATCCGTTCTGAACCTGTTGTCATCCCATCTGGGGAATCCCGGCCACCGTGGTAGGCGATCCCTATCAGTGCGTCAACCATGTATCAATGATCTTCTTTGGTCGCCCTGCCTAGGGATATGATATGATATGATCATGAACCATTGCTTCCACAGAGATCCTAGGAAGTTGTGTGAAACATTCATATTATCCCATCGTATGATTGATAGATTAGTATAGATTAGTATCATCTACTGTAATCCACACCAATTCATTAGTGTTATCAATGTTCAATTATCATTCAGTTGTAGTCTGGTGAAATATGGTGAACCACAAGGGATGGATATAAATGCTAAGCCTGGTATGTCGTAATGTCCTGAGAAAATCATCAGCAACCAGGCCACTTTGGAACATTGCCCCAGTTGGTTGGCGAAGGTTGGTGAACATAGCTCCAAAAACTGTTGGGTTTATGATAGATATATCTATACTTTTTGTGGAGGTCGTAAACCAACTTAGCTATCTAAACTATGGGGTTGCACATTGTGCATGAACATTTCCACAAAAAAAAAACATCTAAATCCCATTCAGATCCCACAAAAAAGGGCCTTTCCGTTTTGTCCCCAAATCATCTAAGTCATGGTCATCCATGACTTTGTATAAGTATTCGTACAGCCTCGCAACCACGGGTTTTTCGGAAAAAAAAACACATCCATCGCCACGCGGCGGAACCGAAGCGCCTCCTTTTGTTCTGGGCTGCGTTGCTGCAAGATGTGTAGCCTCCAGGCCTGAACGGCGTCAGCGGCATTGGATTTTTCGGGATTTTTCACGGGGCTTAACCAACTGAATGCCAACTATATGAGTTATGATAGCTCTATATATATATATATATATAATGGTTTAATGGCTTGGGGCTACAATATTTTACAATGTTCGTATTATAGTTATGATAGCTATAATCTATAGTTGGTTGATGGGTTTACAATAGTTGGTTAATAATGGTTTATAATCTATAGTTGGTCAATGGGTTTACAATATTTTACAACCCTAGTCTGGTTGGTGGTTGACCTACCTACCCCTCTGAAAAATGATGGAGTGAGTAACAGTTGGGATGATGACATTCCCAACTGAATGGAAAAATAAAATTCATGTTCAAGACCACCAACCAGTGAATAATATGTCACAACATATGATGTGTTTTTATGTGTGTTTTAAGTCAAAATATGTTGTGACTAATTGAATATGTATATTAATCTTATACAACTTATATGTTTGCATTGATAAATTGGCATACATTGATTATTTGATGAATTTATACTATATTAATGATATAAAGAGTGATAAAATTATATGAAATGTATAAATAATGTGTATAAATTAAACATGTATGTTTGAAAACCCTGACAAATTGATAATATATGTGCATGTGAATACTATCTATCTATCTATCTATCTATCTATCTATCTATCTATCTATCTATCTACCTGGCTGTCTGTCTGTCTGTCTGTCTGTCTATCCATCTATCCATCCATCCATCCATCCATCTATCTATCTATCTATCTACAATTAGATTCTAATAGGTGAGGATATGTAATATAATTGTATATATAATTATATATATATGTATATGCGTGGATATGATTGGGTGAAACTATAGATGTGTGTAAGGATATGGAATAACATGTGTTCATATACTGTCTACATGTGTATATACATATATATTATATATATAGAGACATCTAAGCAGATCCAAAACAATGGAAACGATCTTTGTTTGTGGCGGTTGGCACAAACAAAGAGGGTACATTAATTAAGAACACTGGGGTTATTGTGTAATTAAAATGCTGGTCATGGCACATAACGAAGAAAATGAATGTTTTCCCATGAATTGTACCTTAAGCTGATCTTGGATTTACTACTTACAGTATACATAGGTATACTTTAGTTTATATGCATGTTTCCACTTGGAATGGACATGTTTGGGGTATGCTCGAGCGGAATGTACATCCCAATTTTGGATAAGCTCACAAATTTCACAGACCCCACTTTTCACTTCACCCCACGTCCGTCACGAATTTCGGCGGGTGAAACAACGAACCTTGGGGGCCCGGTTACTGCGTCACTGTACACTGTGGGCGCGGCCCCGGGGTGAAACAGGGTGAAGCCATCTGGAAGTATCGTGTTTCCATTTGTATCAGTCATATCTATGTGTATATATATATATTGTATATATATATATATACAAAATATCTGTGAGCATGTGTCTTCATTATAGCATTTCTCTAGAAGCTACTCTATGTGTATCTGCATTACTATTAAAGCATACATATGTATAAAACTATCTATGTATATATATATATATATACATATAAGTCGTCATATTCGTATCATCCCCAATTAGGTATAGGATTTACACCAAGCCATATTGAATTTAGTGGATTACTAACCTTCAGGATCTTCAGGATGCATCTGGGCTCTCATCCTCAGAGAAAACTGGATTCGACTCCGAAGAACCGCAGGTTGAACAAGGAACAAATGTGGAGAAACGATGGTTTCACTAAGATCTGTGTTGAGACTTACTGGGGATACCAATCAGATTTAAACATCATTTAATCGATGAAAAGAGGGTCTAACCTGGAAAATTTGTGCATTTCACCAGCAATTTTTTCAGCACTCTTCAAAACCCTTTTTCATGGCCCTTTCTGGGATTTCCCATGGTAAGCCGCAATTAATATTGGATAGTATAACCATGTATAACCCCATAGAATCATCAACCAGTAGGGCTAAAATGAACAGTGCAAAAATTGAACTCACTTCACCATGAAAAAAATGTGTCTTTTTACCTGACTCTGGTCATCTAACCCGAAAAAACACAAGTCACAAGAAACGATTGGTCCGAAAATTGGGTAAACCCTCCAGAAATTGTGTTCGGGAACATGATAGTAGAAAATAATCCTTGAATTCTGCAATATTCAATTTTTTAGACAAACCCATCTTGATTTTCGAGCCCTGCCCTTTTTGCTTGCCAAAGGAACTTCCATACATAACCAGAATAACCAAACAAAAGTGGCCAAATCAACAGCAAAAATTGAAGGATACACATACAATATAAAATCTGAAGTATTATTGTGTTCTCATGATTTTTCCACTTTATCCCCATCAAATCCCCATTGTCATTGTATGACTTTTCGGGGCGGTCGAGACCGCCGATTGTTTTGGCGAGGTTCTTCATTCGGATTTTCGTCCTCCTCCGCTTCCTGCCAGACAACGGATGTCATCAGAAAGCAATGGTTTGGTTTTGGTCCATCGAAGAGCCCATAACCCAAATTTGATCGGTCATAATTGACAATCCCCAACAAACCGGGTAGGGTAGTACAATCCTCAAGGTTCAAGAACTAATCAAGCATCATTTATCGCTTATATCTGCATACTGTTGATGGTTAAAGCCTCTAGAATCAAATTTGATGGTTTCATCATGTTTCAGCCCCATAGCAATTACTTCATCAATCATCAACCAGTCAACTAGTCATCAGTTATCAGATGTTATCATCGATCTCTCCATGTTTCATGATTAAAACAAACATATGCATTGCCAATCTTAGATAGCATGTTAAAAATAAATTGTTGGCTGGTTAGTAGATATTTCTACAGCAAAAGGTTAAAGGATCAGCAACTACCCATCCAGTTGGTTGACCCAGAATGCATATGCTGGTAAAATCACCAAATATCATCAAATATCATACTTCATCATTTATCAACTATATGTAGATATCCATAGTTTATTGCTTAAAAGCCCATTAAACATATATATATATATAATCAACATTATCAACCATAGCCATACAATCAACGTTATTAACCTTATCCAACATTAAGCATTTATATCATTTTGCTGCTTAAAACAATTTTTCTGTTAAACAAAAACAAAAACATCAACCTTATACGGTTAGCTTTGATGTGCTTTTCTTGTTTTGTCCCTTTAGTTCCATATGTTGGTGGTTAAAAGTCCAGTAAACAAACCCATCAACATTCTTAAGCATATCCATATCCATATCTCCATATCATCAACATGACTAACCATATTCTGCTGCTTAAAAACCCTTTACAAAACCCACATCGAGAACGGTTTCTGCTCGCCTCGTCCTTGCCTTTCTTGGCTCGCGCCAGGCGCCGCCGATCCGACTCCTGCGTCTGCCTCGCTGCTTGAGATGTGACAGCTTTGTGAAAAGCTGGTGGATGTTTCACCAACTACCAGATGTTAAAGATGTTTTTTTGTTAAGATATATGTTGAAGATGATTTAAGATATCTGGTGAAGATTTTTTTACGGAAATAACATATGTCCGATGTCATTGGGCTAGTTTAGGGGAAAGATCTGCAGACATGAGGTTTTCTGCGCATGTTCCTTCAAAGAAAATCTGGTAACAGCTGATTCCTTCAGGGCATTGAGTAGAATATAGTTTTTGAGGTTTTTGCCTACAAAAATTGTGGATTGAAATGACTTCAGGAGCAAAATTATTGTTGCGATGGTTGTCCCTATTATATCCCCATTATCCTCAGTATATAGGAATTATTGACCATGTTTTGCCCAGAAAATTAGAGTATTCTCGCTAAATTACGATAATTACATTCCATTGCATCCCATTAAACAACCATTAACATCACCACTAATGTCCAATAAATCCCGTTAAATCCCCATTAAATCACCAGTAACATTACCATTAATTTATATTAATGTATAATATATAAATCTCATCAAAAATAACCATGAACATGTCCATTAAGTAACTATTAATATCCATCAAATATCCATCAAATGACCATTAGATATCCATGAAATAACCAACAAATATCTATTAAATGTCCATTTATACCATGAAAATTTCCGTTGACATCACCATTCCCATAAAATCATCACCTGAAGGGTTGCTGAGGCACCGATAGATCAACTTGGCCGGTTGCTTCATCACCATTGGCAGCGGCGGATCCGATCCCTTCCTCAGAAGAAAAGCCAAGTCTATGATTTCCTTGGGAAAATCATGGGAAATTCTCTAGTTTTTTCTGGGATTTAATGGGAAGTTACCTCTGTTTCTCGCTTTTTGTAAATGAAGAATCACGTACTGTTAGTGTTTTTCGTATATAAATAGTTTTCGTGAGGTTCTTTCTACATTTACATTAACCACATAGACCTTGAGAATCGCAGAATTTCTAGAGGAAAGTAGTCTTCTAGCCTAAAATATGGAATCTCCTGCTGGTTCCCTTGGGAATTGCATTTATAGGCTTGTCAAAAGGTGGATTATTTGGGGGTATACTCGGTGGGGACAGTCAGTGGATTTTGACCAGTGGAAACCATGTTGAAATTACATCTAATATATGCCGCATATGCCCCAAAAATGTATAAGGAAATATAAAGGGCGATAAAGGGAGATCTGGGATGAGAGGGACCCAGTTGTTGTTGATTCTTGGAGGTTCCACCGGGTACTAAGCCTGAGATGTTGAAAAATAACCTCAACAAGTCGTGAAAATTCGTTTATATATATATATATACATATATGATGCCAGATTACCAACCGGTGTGAGGCCTTCCACTGGACTGCATGGCACGGCACGAGTGTGACTCATATGCCTTGGAAAAAAATATATATACACAATATCCCGAAGCCCTCAAGCCCAACCCCCTAATGTCCCAGAAAAAAACCCAGCATCCCCATGATCGTCCCGTTATATCCTGCCTATACTATATATTCCCATGATTATCCCATCATTACTGGTTAAATCCCCATTCTACCCCCAGCTTCCAATGGTAGCTGGTGAGAAGAAGCATGATGTTCCTATATGTTCACATAAGAATCACCCTTTTTGCTGATTGCAGCCCCCTATTTCGGTTGGTCAAAGTGGTCAAAGACCAAGAATTCCCACTAAACCAACAACCCCTTCAACAAATAATCAACAACTATATATTACTTGTTCGTGATAATTGATAATCCAAGAGAATAACTATCCACAATCCCAACAAACAAAATGGTCGCTGAGTAAACCAAAAAAAACACACACACCATCAGCCCATCACTACCATCAGAATTATGCGTGTTGCTACTAGGGATATTAGAATCAACATCACTATACTCTTCAGTGGAAAACCCAATCCCATCCGAACTTGGTGAAGCTTATTACCATCCCATGATGTTTGCCATTTGAACTAGTTTGGCTGTTCCTATTGTTGTTGCCATTGCTTACTCTTTTCCATGATCCTCCCAGTATATTGGAATCCCTATCACCCCTCGTCCATCTCCAGTGCCAGGCATAAAGATGCCATCATTATCGGTAATATTGTATTACAACGTGTACATACACATTAACTATAATAATTCTATCTGGTGATTACCTATATATATATATACATACATTAATCATGATCATTATCACATATGATTAATTAGATAAATAATAATCATCATAACAACCACAATAATAATAATCATAATAATAACACTAGTGACAATAACGACAATCATGATCATTATCATTCTTATAACAATAACTATATAATAAGAGAAACAACATCCCCCAAAATATATATCCATTTTATTCGTCCATATGGGTTTGTCTGAAAATAGGGTATATTCCCAATTATAGCCAGTTAATAGGGATAATGATCATTAACCATTGGGTTTAGGGGTACACTATTTTCAGACCCACCCATATTTTTTCCAGGCATCTGTTGCGCGGGCGCAATGGTGCAATGCTTCATCCAGGCCGGTGGCAGCAGATCCACCGGCGCCGAGAACTCCTCGTCCATGGTGGCCGCCGTGCGCGTCAAGGCGCTCATGTCCTGGGGCGTCAAGGCGGTCGCCCGGGAAGCCGGTGGGGAACCCTGGGGGTTGGCCACGGTTCAAGGGAGCTTGGGACCGGTTGGGAGATGAAAATTCTGGGAAATCTGGAGTTAAGCCTGGAAAAATGTGGGAAGAACGGATGAAATTTGATCAATTGGACTATTGGACCTTGGGTTTGTCACAAGTTGGAGTTTTCGGTCTGGGAATTGTGATTCTGTCAGACAAAATGAGCAGACATGATCGAACACATAAAAATCTGGATTCAACCAAACAAAACTAGTGGTGAAATGGCTAAGGAAGTGAAAGTATGGATTGCAACAGCGAACAAAAACCTGATAGCTGATATCCGTTCCACTCAACCCAGGCTTACTAAAGTCTTACTCTCAAAGTGGGGATCATTCCCACTATAATGATCTAATTTTCTACTAGCAATTGGAATATTCACTGTCTTGTGGACCCCCCTGTTGTCAATCTGGGGCTTTTAATTTATCCTTGATATTCCCCCAGGACATCCCCGGGAATCGGATTCTCGGATTTTTTTTCAGTTATAACCATGCGCCGTAAATCCAACATTTAGTCTAGTTATAAACCCACAGAAAACTTATCTAACTAGGCTAAGCCCATCAATATATCACCCCCACTTCAACTATCGAACTATCCCACTTATCTAGTGGTTTGTTGATAGCCCATCTCTAAGACCCACTCCAACTGGTAGAATTCCTGGCGTAAGTCCTGGCTTGTGAGACGCTTGGCTAACCCACCGTGCCCAGGTGTGGGTCCAAGTTTTATCACATTTCTGCTGGGTACCCTCCGGTACTCGAACGTAGCTGGAAAATCCTCGAACTAAATGGAGGTTTGTAGCTGGGAAAGACTTCGAACAACAAAAATAGTGGATTTTCCAGCTGGCCATCTTTGATGTCCAAAGGGTAGATCACCATTTTTGCTCATTAAAAATGGCCTCCATTATGTATTGGTGAAATCCCAGCTGGCCATTGTTGGTTTGCTTTTATTATCCCATGAAATCCACTGGAAATCGATGTTGTGGACATATCCCCTTTCTATCCCCAGGAAATATCACCATTTTTAACATTCTTTCCCGAATTGGTTTAAGTTTATATTCCATTTCTATGTCCAGCGCTGTTGTAAGCCCACTAAGTCACTATGCCTGCTCCTCAGTTTCCCCAGAGATTCCCTCAAAAAAATGGGGAGATCACCATGAATATCATGTGGACTCACCTGGGCCCCATGAGTTGTGAAAATCTATCGGCTAATTCCCATAACTAATGGGATTAAGTTGGACTAGATTAACAACTAATGTGAATCATTGGGATAGCTCCATTTCAATCTTAATTCCCACATTTGCTTAATCTCCCCACTATTTGGTGTCCAGATTTCATAGAAGTCTTTCGTGGTATGTCCATCTCATTGATTCCTATACTATGAGATATTCTCGGTATGAATTCATCCCATACCCTTTTTCCCATGATTATTCCACTACAAGTACTGATAAGGACCACTACTGTAAATCTCATGAAATAGTTTTAATCCTGGTTGTTGATGCAAGTATCTCAGTATCTCCCAATCTCAATCTTCATCCAAAAAAAGAAAAAAGTGAAATACGCCATTTATCTCAAGTATTCCCATATCATTCCTGGTTGGTGGTATACCTACCCCTCTGAAAAATATTAGTCAATTGGGATCATTAATCCCAATATATCTGGGTAAATTATAATAATTCACTAACCTGAAATAAGGCCATTTGGGGATGATTCCCGAATCCTAACCATGATTTCCAGGGTTCGGTCGCAGTGAGGTCATTATAATTTACCCAGATATATGGAAAAAAGAAATGTTCCAAACCACCAACCAGATGAACACTATGGGAAAATCATGGATAATATGATGATATATGGAGGTTTCCAATATTAGGTGCTTTGGAAAAAAACATCTTCCAAAGCACCAACCGGATTCCCAGATTCCCAGATTCCCATTGGATTCCCACGGAAATCTCCCCACTTCCGGCTTCCAGGACCAAGTCTCCAAGTCCGTCTGCGTCATGCTGCGATCCTTCTTGGCATCCGCTTCACCTGAAGTTACCGAAAGAAACCACCGGCTGCCTGCAGAAACAACGGTGTTCGGAACCGCAAAAAACGATGACGCCATCAGTAGATTATGACGGAATTAAATTCCCCAGAAAAGATATAGGCATAACATAAACGACAATTATGTATTTTGAATGGTGGATTTTACTGTTCAACGCATATCTGTTTATGTGAGGTTGCTATTTCTGCAGCGGAAAAAGTAGCAACTCACACTTGGGCTCTACCCTTTTATCTACGCTGAACGAAGTCGAAAACGGCTGCAGATGAAACAAGTCAAGGTGAACCAAACTACAACTAACTAGGGGTCAGGTTCCAGCACGCCTCCCGACTGATGAACTGTTGTCACATCAGGAGTACTGGAGACACTAAAAAGGTGGCTCAAGCCGTTCTACACAGCGAAGGCGATCTTCGATCTACCTGCCACATACCTGAATCCCATCAGGTCCATCATTTGAACCATCAAAGTCGCAGTCACAGGTTTGGTGAGTATGTCTGCCAAGTTCTCAGACGTATGCTTCTTGGTGAGCTTGATCAACCCATTGGTCACATAGTTCTGGATCCACAGGAATGCAGTGTGAACATGTTTCACACGCCCCAATCCTCGACGGGAACTCATCGCAGCTCCTGCCGTCGCATCGAAGATGAGATTGATTGACAATCGAACGTCCCATTCACTTGCGATGGACTGCTCACACAGAGCTTCCGATGCTGAAGTAACCAAGGCATAGAATTCAGCCTCTCCTGATGAGAGCGCTACCACGGCTTGACCGCGGCACACTGATTTCAGCAGGTTGCATCCTGCCATGATCACACATCCCGATGTTGATTTCCTGGTGCGTATGCATCCGGCATGATCCGAATCGCTGTAAACATCCAGTCGAGTCAGGATGCGTTGACGACGAAACATTTGGATCACTCGAGGTGAGTGTAGGAGGTACCGGCTGCACCTTTTGAGCAACTCCATGTGCCTCTCCGTAGGCGCTGACATGCCCTTTGCCAGTTCTCTCGTCACTCGTTGCAAATCTGTCCGGTCCTGGGATATATATCCAATCCTCATAGTACACGACCTGTACAAGGTCGCCTCCTGTTCAGATAGCATCTTGTCCTTGACGTCCACGTTGTCCGGTGGCTCTCGAACCAACGGTGTAGTCACCGCTTTGCTCACTCCCAAAGCCTTTACCACGATGTCCACGTGGCGAGGGTCAGCCTCGTAGGAGATTCCCTCATCAGTCCACTTGAGAATCCTGTTCAAATGGCGCATTTCTTGCACCGTTCCCAGATGTCTAGATTCTGGCGGACCGAAGATTCCACGCTCTTCGATCATCCATGCTGCTTTCAGCTCCTGTGAAAACTTTCGCAGCTCATGGATAGGTCCTAGGGTGACGAAATCGTCTCCGTGCACTGTGCACCTCAAGTTTCTCCTGGCATGGAGAAAGTTGCACGGTGTTCCCAAGGAACAAACGAACCCAAGGGACTCGAGCAGTTTGCGTATCGTCTTCTCCCAGTTGGAAGCGGCATCCCGCGTGCCGTACAGGCTTTTAAGAAGCCTGCCCACTTTGTCTTCCCCAGGTCTTCGCACTTCCCAGGGCAGCTCAACGTGCAACTCCCGAGTTGCATCGGACACGAAGTGTGCCCTTTTCACATCAATGAACATGATGTACCACGGCTCGGTGCGAGGACGAACCGTCCCATCCACACCGAAGAACCGATCCACCATAGCGAGCGTCAGCAGCAATTTGAAGCTACTGAGAGGTGGCATTGCCGCAAAGAAATCGGCTACCAAGGCACCCTTGCTGCCTTTCTTTATCTCCTTGCCGACATACCGCGAACGGTATCGGGGATTGGTGGAATCACCTTTGTTGATGTCGACCCATCTGCCTTTCAGCACTGGCTTGTCACGGGGTCTGTCCACTTCTTGCCACACGCCCATCTTGCGTATGAAGTCAACTTCCTCTTTCCTGGCTTTGACCACCCGGTCGGGGTCTAGTTCTCTCCTGGAAATATCGTCATAGAATTCTTCGAAGTGAGCTTCGAAGAAATCTGGCTCTTCACACACCGGTCGGGTCTCTCCCCGCTCTGTTGCCTCATCGATTATGGCACACACGCACTCATCGTGGTGCATCTCAATCAACTCATTGATCGAGGCTTCTGTGTCGATCACGCGAGTGTCGACCACACGCGCCTCTTGCGACGCTTCAATTTCTTCTTCGCCTCCTCCCTCATGCTTTCTCTTGGAGGGGCTGCCTTCTGTGGCTCGCCTCCTAGTCGGGGACCTCTCTTCGGTCATTGGGCCAGTCTCCACTGACCTCTTGGGACTGCTAACCTCTTCTCCGGCAGCGGCCGAAGCGGCCCTTGCCGTTAGAGCAGGTCCGATCCTTCCAGACTTCGAAGGATCCGATGCTGATGATGCCTCAGCTCCACCAGCTTCCTTCTGGTCGACCACCACGGCTTCCGCTTTCTCAGCCTCCTTTTGCTTCTGCGCTGCAGCTAACTCGGCTTCCGCCGCCTTCAGCAAGGCTCGATCGTATCGTTCCTTCTCCACGGGGTCTTCAGAGACCGCTTTCTCCAGTCGAATCCGGCAACTGGCACTGTGAGCTATTCCGGGCTTCCTCTTACCGACTCGTGCGCTGTCGCACGCTGGACATCCGGCTGTGTAGCCGAACTTCTCAAGGTTCTTTTGGGTTATGTACAAGTTCCTACTCGCGGGCTCGAGCCGAAACGGCTCAGGCTCCCGAACGTCGACCTCTGGAACTTCTGCTTTTAAGGACAAGGGTTTGTCCAACCTTTCACTCTCGGAACCGTCCGGGTTCCAGGGTACTCCCCTGATCTTTTTCAACATGGCACCATCCCACCGGGCCAACTCCGGTTTTCTTCGCAGACTAACTACCCAGTGAATTCCTTCGGGGGTAGCCACTGCCTTCTCTGTAGAGTTACGGTTAATCCCCACAAAGATACCTGGCTGCCATCGCGACTCCATTTTTGACCGACCGCGAAGTCGAAACTCCACGAGTTCACCCCAAGAAGGGATTGGTACCCTCCAAGGCTTGCCCTTCATCCTCTGATAGGCAGTCATTCCATCCTTTGGAACTCCCTTGTGGTAGAGAGTAAGTAGAGTGGCTGCATGTTCCACGAGCCAAGTGAGTGCAGGATGGTCAGCTTTCAACTCGACCTCGGCGTGGTACTCCACGAACTCCTTCAGGGTTCTTGCCATTCCTTGGACCATTTGGATGGCCCTCTCCGCTTCTCCGTTGGCCTTTTCGTGAGCTTCCACAGGCGCCTCTTCCAGGACGCACTCCCCTTGGAACCCATTCTTAACTCGTTGCAGCATAGCTTGAACGCTGCTTTCCTGGTCACCTTTCAAGATGACACGCTTGTACCCTGTGGACTCAAGGTCCTTCAACAGCTGGTTGGCTCCGAAGGGATTTTCAACTCCTTTGGAAGGCACAGGGTGTGCCCACACCGACTTGGTCCTTCTGTCCCGGACCACTATCACAGGCAAATCTGCACTTCTTGTGGCCGAATCGCCCATGAAACAGTAATCCACCGATATGGTGGGAATTTGCTGTTCGTCAACACTCCTGCGGGCAAAATGCCCCGAAGAAAGTCCTCTCCCACGGATACAAAACGGGCACCAGTTTCGGAACGGCAGGTGAGTGAGGTTGTGCTCGTCAATCTCACTTTGGCTTGGAAGCATCGGGGTCTTTTGGACACCTGCACTTTGAGCCTCATCTTCGTCCACTTCAAACCCAGGCTCGGTTTCCTCATACTCGCCTGCTGGTTCTCCTTGCTGCGGCGGATGCGATTCATCCTCCATTACACTTGGTGAAGGCACAAGGCTTTCCTCTTCGAATTCTCCTTCCACTGGTGCAATGTCAGAATTTCGGACACGATCGAAACGATCCGGTCCGTGGGATTGGCCAAAATGGCTGGGTGAAACTTTTCCTTCTGATGACTCACTCGGCCTTACGGGATGTCTCCCCGCCGGCCGAAAACCTGCTTGCGCTTAACCCAAACGGGCATCTTGTAGACACCGCCCATGACGATCATCTTCAACTTCCTTCCACTTGCCCGATGCAAGGCAAATGATCCTCCGTTCTCTTCACTGTCGTGGACAATCCTCCATCCGGCCGCAACCATTCGGCTGGTGCTGAACAACGGCCTCTTCAGAGGGGACAGCACCACAGCCTCGACCTTGTTGACCTGCCAATCTTCAAAGCAGATCACAGGGCTGGCGCTTCCCAACGCCGTCACTTCGTGGTTTGAAGCACTGGTATACTGCTTTGGCCCAGAGTGATCACCCACTTGGTAACCTTGGACCAGGGATTCCGGAAAGCAAGTAACAGCAGCTCCACTGTCGACAGTGACGTAGACCTTTTCCCATTCGCCGTCGATTGCCGGCTCGTCCACGCTGAAGATCTCAAGGCTCTCCACGGAGCCCTCGTCACGGTAGTGGCGCACCAAATGATGGGCCTCCTGTTTGGAGAACCCCAAGTCCACCAAGCATTGACTCGGTTTCCATTTCCCCCAAGTCTCATCGTCATCCTCAGAGACGTCGGGTTGTCCAACCACAGGCTCCTCTTCGACAACCACCTCCTCATAGTCGTTGCAGGGCACGTCTCGGCTCCCACATGCGGTGGATGGTGGCTCGTCTCTCTGCTCGTTGCTCGGCATCAAAGATGCAATTTTGGCCTCATGCACCCTGATCTCCTCTTCGATCTCAGCGGCTTCCTGGTCGTCTTCTGCCGATTCAAGATTTTGCGACAGGGTCTTGATCTCCTTCCTGGACCAAGCCACGTCTACAAGGTTTTCCAGGTTCGGCTCCTCAATCCTGGCCTTCTTTCTGGCCCAGGCCTGGTCTGCGAGCAACTCGAAGTCTGGCTCTCTCTTCGTGGACCCTTTGTCCGCCGGAAGCGGTCGAAGCGACCCTTTCCGTGCGCGGACATGGGCACCTTCCTTCCATAACTTCGCCCGTTTAGCCTTGCTCCGTTGCCGCAACAGGCTGAGTCTCCAACCCGTTCTCTTGAGGTGTTTGTGCTTGGCCTCGGCTGTGTTGCGCTTCATCCATTGCGGTCTGGACCAATTGCGAACCTTGACTTCTTCCAGAGGCTCATCGTCCTCCTGGCGGAACTCCTTCCGCTCCTTATAGTTCAGAGCCCTCATCACCAAGTCAGGCCGCAAGTCCTCCCGGTCTCCTTCGAACCGACCTCCGTATCGGTCGATCTGGTGTTGGCGGCGAGTGTCCACTCCAGCTTTCCACTCGACATCCTCGGTCGAACCGCGGAACTTGGCGTGCCATTTGTTGTCAAGCTCCTTTCTTTCAAAGGCCCTTTCGGTGGACCCTTCCGCACGGTGCTTTGCCGCTCGCACGCGGCTTTTCCATTTTCGCTTGGACAGCCGCACGCTGTGGCCAGCGCGGATGTCCTGTCGGTACCGTGGCTTCAGCGTGCCGTCCTTTCAGGACCTCAAGCTGTTGCTTTCTTGCCGCGATTTCCTCCTCCAACTTCCGTTGACGATCCTCGTCGGATCCTCCTTTGCTCAGCTCGACTTTGGCTCGGTGAATCTCTCGCGCTTCCACCGACTTCAGGTTGGTAAGGAGAGAGCGGATAAACGCCTCGGTTGACCCAGTTCCTTTTCCTCGGCCTTCACCGGTGGACTTTCCTCTACTGGATTCCTCGTCGGACTTAGGCTTGCTCTCCTCCAGGACGAAAATCGCTTGGATTTCAGCCTCAGCACCCTTTTCTTTGGAGTCCTGCGCCTCTCCTTCCAGAGACTTAATCCCAGGCTTTCCTTTGCCTTTGGAATCTTTACCTTTGTTGGATCCTTTCCAGGACCCTTTGCCTTTGCCGTCAGACTTCTTGCCTTTTCCGTTCTTTCCGCCAGTTCCTTTGCCTTTTCCGGTCCTGTCCCAACAGTCCTTCGCGAGGTGGCCGAAACGGCCACACGCGTGACAAGGCCCAACACTTTGGGAACCGCCTTTGCTTTTCCCAGGCTTGCCTTTGGCTTTTCCTTTGGCCATGGCATCAACATCCATGGCGTCCGGATTGCGCATGGGAACCGACGTCTTGATGTCCAAGTACGTGTCGATCTCAGCCCTCATAGCATCGTAGCTCGCGAGTCTGCTTGCGTGTAAGTCCAGGTGTTCAGCTAGAGAGTCAGGGCACAAAGACTGAAGGCATAGGCGACGAGTGGGATCGCTCAACGCGTCACTGGTCCTCTCTTGGTACTGAGTGTAGAGACGTTCCCACGTCTCGATAGCTCCACGTAGGCTCGACAAGTCCTTGGCCTTTGTAGGCCTCAACACTTTTGCCAACAAGTGGTAGTTGGACTGCGCGGTCTGTGGCTCGTACTCTCGACTAAGTCGCCTCCATCCATCAAGTCCACTTTGGGCTAACGAATTGCGTAGGATAGACAGAGTCTCACCCTTGGTCAAGGACACCAAGGCCGTGTGTAGCTGCCGGTTCACTCGAGCAGCATCATCCCATCCTGGCCTGGTGGCCACTTCAAGCTCTATCGCCCGATCATCCACGACTCCGTTGTAGGCTGCCGCCCACTTCAACATCTCATCTGCTTGTTCGTATTGGGATACGAACCACGTCGTGAAACCAAATGACCATAGAGGCCACTTCTGCTTTATTTGCTCTTTTGTCTCGCCTTGGAGCACCTCAGGTTTGCCGACTCCTTTAACATCGACCACTCCTGACTTGTCCTTGGGTGCCAGCTTTGCCAAGGACTCACTCAACACTCTCACGGACTCAGTCGTCTCTTCTCTCTGCACGCCCAAAGCTTGCCTCATCGCTGCGTCTCTGGCCTCCATTGCTTGCTGATTCTGTTGGATCAGCTGCATGGTGTTCTGGTTGGCCACATGCATTTGTTGGAGCATTTGCGCCATCATCACCATGGGGTCTACTGGCCCTGGCGGCTGCTGAGCCATGACTGGCGAGAGTCGAAGCGACCCTTCGCCGTCAGTCCTGCTTGGGGTACGTCAGAGCGACCCTGTTCAGCAGGGCCTTTGGGTACCTCTGTAGGTGGTGACCCACAAAGGCGAACAACCTCTGTAACTTTCGGATCTTCAAGATCCTTTTCACCAAGGCACCCCAGTTCAACACGGGCCTGTTTGCGGTGGCCCTTCGACAGCAGTTGCCCATTCAGGGCTCCGCTACCATGCAGCGGAAAAAGTAGCAACTCACACTTGGGCTCTACCCTTTTATCTACGCTGAACGAAGTCGAAAACGGCGGCAGATGAAACAAGTCAAGGTGAACCAAACTACAACTAACTAGGGGTCAGGTTCCAGCAATTTCTAGAGCACTATAAAGCCACGAATCATGTCATGTCCATGGATCACTCGAAGTCGTCGAAAAGGGAGATCCGGCCCATCAACTAGCAATTTCTAGAGCACTATAAAGCCACGAATCATGTCATGTCCATGGATCACTCGAAGTCGTCGAAAAGGGAGATCCGGCCCATCAACTAGCTATTTCAATGGGGTCTACAATGACTTGGATTTGCTTAAGGAAACCATCCAAAAAATTTATAACATGACTTACTGGTGCTAAACGTAGGGAATGGATGGGAATGGGGGTTGCTGGGATGATTATTGATAGTTAGCCAGTGGATCATTCCCGAAAATTCCCTGCTAAGCACCAGTAAGATGATAAGACATTGTAAAACATGAAACATTATAAGACACTGTAAAACATGATCAAACAATATAAAACATTATAAACATTCTCAATTCCCCATTTCTGGTGGATTTCCCCTTGGGAAATCAGCCGTGGATCCCGACGAAACAACGTTGTAATCCCCAGCTGTTGGCTTACGATCCCCATTGACCATATCTCCTTAGACCTACCAATAACAGCGAATCAGCTCCTAAACCAACTTTGGCACCCAAAAACCTGGGACACATCAACACAAAAACTAGAAATGATGTGTTCAACAAAAAATGCCAAGTTACAATTCTTTCTGGATTTTCTATGGTTTTCTATGGTTCATTGCTTTTTCCTCCCATTTCTTTCATAATTTTTGGACCCCGGGATTCCATCGAAGTGCCAAGCGACGCTTGGCCTTTTCCATCGCCTGGAGCTGACGGTGCTTTCGCGCATCCTCTTCCTGGGTGTCCACCGACGGAGGGAAACAACTGGAAGCCTTAACCATTCTAACTCCAGTTGTTCATAGCGGTTAGCGCTGGCAAAAAAAAAGGTAATAATGGTTAGGAGTGGTTAGACATTAACTGACCATAGCGGTTGAAATAACGATGGCTAGCAATGCTTAATAAATGGGCAATGATGGGTAATCCTGATAGTTATATAATGCTTAAAAATGGTGGTTCTCCGGTGCCATAAAACATGGCTGGCTGGGAACTCGCCCTGCCAAATGGAGGTTTGAATGGAAACTCATCTATGAATAGAGGATGTGCCATTGCCGTGTTTGATTATCAGAGGGTAGTAAAGTAAAAGTTAGGAATTTTGAACCTAGTGCAGAATTATAGCTGTAATATGTAGTAATTACTTTCGTAGAAGTAGACGAATGAGCAGAATTGGAGGAAAAATTGTATAGTAACTAAGGATAAGCCAGTGATAAGTAAGGAATAGTAAGGATATGTTCCGGTAAACTGGACTATCCATGAATTCAAGTATCACCTAGTTCTAGTAAGATGACAAGTTATGATCTAAGATCAGTAAGGATAGTAAAATCTCTGGATAATTGTGGGTTATTCCTCCAGTTCACAGCGGTTTTCCTGTAAAATTGCCAGGAAAGCTTAGACAGAAACGATATCTTACGCCTATCTTACTATATCTTACTGATTTTGTTCCTTGAAATTGTAACAAAAACACCATGAATGATACCCTCTGGTAAACTAACATAGCTATGGAAAATCACCATTTATGATGGGTAAATCAACTATAAATGGGCCATTTTCAATAGCTATGCAAACGTTTACCAGAGGGTACTAGCATTTTAGTAAAAAAACGACCCAGGACCAGCATTTCTGTTCGCGAAGTCTGCTTGGATGATCCTCTGCTTGATCCAATTCGGGATGAACATCGATCCAAAGGGCTAGTTGGGGCCCGATCCAGGGGGTTTTAAGAGTTGCAACTACCAAACCCCATAGGATCCATGTATGCTGTATATGGTAACATGGATCCCATCAATATACCCCCTTTATGTTAGCATATATATACCATACATGGATCCTATGGGAACCATTTTTTTTCGCGGGGATCTTTGACATATGAAATGCCCATTGTTTCATGGTCGATGAAATGGTGAATTCATCCCGACATCTCTATTTCATGGTGGAAAAGCCTATATTTTTCCCAGCAAAATCAGGCCACTGAACCATTAACAACCCCACCAATAGGCCTTAAATCATTTTTCTGCATGTTGATGGACCTATTTTCATGACCATGACATCGTATTCTTTTTTTAAAAAATAAGCAATGGCCAAAACATTGCCACAACCATGATATGTGCCATGGCCAATGGCCATGGTATATCGGCTATGACAATTCCATCCCATCATCGGAATCTAAATCCCTATGAATGGGAGGATGACAATCCCCTTTCGTGGAAAAATAACCTCTGTAACTTGACCACGACACAATATCTTGTGGTTATACCATGTTATACCCATTGACCATTAAAAATATCCCAGTATATCCGATGACATTTCGAATAAATTTCCCGAAGCTTTGTAAATCCCACGGCATTGTTGGTTAAACCACCTTTTGAATAATCATGAATGACAATAAATAACCATCAACAACCATCAACAACCATCAACAACCATCAATAACCATCAAGAACTAAAGCCATTATAACCGTTTAGCCATACTCAATATATATATATATAATTATATATACACACACACATGGAGGTTTCCTAAAACTCCTAAATCATCCATTTTGATAGAATTTTCCATTATAGACGATCCAGCTATTGGGGATCCCCCATGACAATGGAAACCCATTATTAGCCATATATTAACCGTATATTAGCAGTTATTAACCATACATTAACCATATAATAACCATAAATTAGCCATATTTCATAATGGTTAACCATTAGCCTATTATAACCATATATTAGCAATTATCAACCATTTCTATAATGGTTTTTTAATAAACCATACATTGTTAACCATACATTTGTAGACACACCCCATATAGCTGTCATTCAGCTACCATAGGCCATCCACCATCGCCAAGCATCGGTCATGTCTTCCACCTTCACGTCTTCCTTGGATGACGTGCGCCCGGCCTCGTCCTTGCTGCTCTTCTTTGCCTCCTGCGACGCGACGGGAGATGGGGGATAGAAAGGCAGAAAGGGGATAGAAAGGTTGGAGATCTCGGGTAAAAACAAAGGACATGAACTATACATGTTTCTTTGAAATCACATGCAAATAAATATATATATAATTATATTTACACACACATATGATGTCTGACTTCGAAAAATGAAATAACATGCAAATAGACACCATATATGATCATATATGTGTATGTATACATATATATAAAGATATATCATCTGTAAATATATGGTACCCCCGCCACGACCCAGCTTTTGCAATATTCATGATGTATGTACATATTCACACCTATGTGCAGCAGATAACTATGAGGCACTAGCTCAGTCGAATGTTGTTCTGGATTTATTGTTGCAAGGCACTGAAGCCCTTCCCAAGATCCACAAAGCCTGGTGTAACATACTGGATCCGTTTATTTCGCGATCCATAAAATCCCATTGTTAAAATGTTGTTCTTAGATAATCATTGAGATATTATATGATATGATATTATGAATATCATCACACTCAACATAGTTGGGGCCTGGGGGTTGGGATTCCAAGATGGGAATGACACCGCTATGAGTGGTTTGAACCCCATGTGTGAGTTCTTCGTCGCGCGTTGACTCATCAGTCCTTGTGATTGGAAATGCATCTATAAGGAGAAGATTTCTTTCAGACCCAAATGCAGGAAAAAGAAACATATATAAGTGATGCTTCATGCAAGTTAGTAAGAGTACAACCTCAGTCAAATATAGGTGATCTATTACCCTAACAGTATCTAACAGTACCCCAGAAGAATCCGCAGTAACCTCCTTACCAGGTTGATCCGCCGCCCCTCCCATTGGTTCGACCTGCTTGGGGATATCCCGATCAAAGTTTTCTTCCTCTTCCTGTTTCGCGGGCAGTGGAAAATAAGCCACGGGTTCAATGGGAAATTCCAGGATTCTAAAATGGAGCTACGTAAACGTACCATATGTCTGGCTATATTTTGAGGGGATATTCCCTGAAATTTAGGCCTTATCTTATATATGGTAGGTACCTCCAATTTAGGTTCCTGAAATGGCCATGGAACTTATGACTGAAGCTGATCTATAAAACTATATAATTAAAATTACCATGTTTGTTCATCCATCAACATCATCAACACTGATTGTCCAATGCCACGTTTGATTACCAGAGGGTAGATGTACACATATGATATGTATATGGTAGGTACCTCCGATGAATCACTTCATCAATCGCACTGTGGATTTCACCACCTGCTTCAGCTTCTCCAAACGGATGCGTTCACGCTCCTCCTCCTGGGCCGATGAAAAAATGATACTCTTCGGCCCCCTTGGGGCCCTTTCAATGGTACCCAACAAGTCTCCAAAGAAGTGCTATGAAAGACATCTTTGAATAGAAACTGAATATTCTCTTTAAAAAGGAAGAACATCGGTTTTGATCGAAATTGGATATGTGTTCAAAAATAGAACAACCTATAGATGTTAATAGAATTTGGATATTCGTTTGTAACATAGATTTTAATTGGATATTCGTTCAAAAATAGAAGAACATAGATTTTAATAGAAATTGGATATTCATTCATCGGATATTCATGGAATATTAGTGAGATATATCACCCATGTAACCAACCAAAAAAATGGCTAGGGGTCTAATTTTTTACAACATTTTGGAATGGTGAACTGTACACAAAACTGGTGCTTGCATCCCACGGATCCGGATTGACAATCCATCAGGTGACCCGCATACCCGACCTGGTTATGATGCTTGATCTATGGATCATCATGGGATTACAATGGGATTTTTTCATGGTTAATGATGGTGAATGATGGTGAATGATAGTGGCTAATGATGGTTATTACCCTCTGGTTATGACTAACAGTTTGCCATGGTGAATTTTGATGGCCCATAGATAGAAATAGATGGTTTACCGTTCTGAAAATGGTGGATCTTTCCATGGCGAACTGTGAATGTCATAACCAGATGCTACATTCCAGTAACTGGGGAGATTCCATCAATCTGTGGTACTTACGGTTCTTACGGTAATCGAAACTGGGTCCCGCACATCCGTAGGTAGCTTGTGTGGTGGACATGTTCGCTGCTTAAATCCAAGTGCCATTCTGTTGTTCCCTTCTTAGAATACCCCACTAGCTAAATATCTCAACTGGCTATATTAGGTACCCTCTAGCAATTTAACGTACTTATGGAAAACCACCATGTTTAACAGGTAAATCATCTATAAATGGGCCAGCTATACCATGGCTAAATTAAATTGCGAGAGGATAATATCCCATAGAATGCCTGGTTATATCTCACTCACTAAATCTCCATATGCGCATTAAAAATGGAGGTAAATCCCATATCTAACTCTTGACCCATTCAAATATCTTAAATATCCTTTCAAATATCGCACATTCCCATTTTAAATAATTTAAATATCATTCATATAAATCTCCACATACATTTTTTTATAGGTGGCACAAAAACAGCCAAGGTAAGAACCTAAACCTACCATTCACCTTTCACATGACTCAATGATCGCCCAGCCGTCCTCCTCCTTTGCCATTTGCTTCAGCTCGATGACTTCCTGATCCGTCGCGAGCACATCGCGAGCACAGAGGATGACGGCTTTCAGCATTCGATGAGTGATTGGATTCACTCACCTATATGATATGTTTAGGGTCCACCTATATGAACATATCACCTATGCAAAAAAAAAACTGAGTATACAATATGTGAAATAACTGAACATAGTGACATGGTATAAGATTTTTCTATATCATATCATCGCCTATAATAAATTTGGGCTATGGGATTATTAACACTTCAGGTCTTACCAAAACGGGGAAGCTGTGACATGACAAAACGCATGTGGATGGTTACTGGGATGGTTGATCACATTGGCTTTACCACATAAACAATAAATAAACATAAACCATAAACCACAAAACCAAAAATCAAAAGTGTGGCTGAAAATGACCCCAAATGGTTTGTTGCTGCTTACGTCTCCCACACTAATTCTTTTCCCAAGCATCTGGCAGAGGTTGTTCACCCCATACGAAGATCTGCGCTATGCCCTGCCCGTTCTTTGCGAAGCACGTTCTCCTTAGGGCGTTCAAACAGGAAATCTGCGCATATCAGAAATGCAAATCAAGATGTATCCGACAAAACTGCGGGATAGAAAATTCATGTCAATGTGATACAACAATTCTGAGGTACCTCAGGCACGCCCGCTGTGCTAAACAACTTGGATGACTGATCTCTGGCCCCCTGGCCCAGAAACCGCCTGAGTCAGAACCAACCGTGGATCATAAAATGCCAAATGGGGATGGTTCATATATTAGGGGGGATGAACATCCATAAATCCCATTTACCCTCTGGTAAACTAACGTAACTATGGAAAATCACCATTTTTAATGGGAAAATCCTTTATAAATCACCATTTTCAATAGCTATGTTAAATTACCAGAGGGTACTGTACCATCTATTTGGATGTTCACTGGGTCCAGGGTCTTGATTCAGAACTGGAAATAAATGGTCAATTTCAGGCTACCCTTTTTTCATTTTTCCGAAATTTTATGGCAGCACCAGGCACAGCCACCTGAAGTCCCAAATGATCAGTGACCCTCCAAAAAAGCTGGGTCGGTTGGCTGTCCAGTCTGATCCAGTCCGCAACTTCTGAAACCGTTCTTTCCGCTACTTGGACGGCTAAGTCCAAATTCGCAACTGGCTAAATCACCATGATCCCGATTCCAATACAAGCAATTGTGTTGGTTGAATATTGAATTGTATACCACTATAATATCTATAATCCAAATAAGTCTTAATGTGTGTTTCTCCACATTTGTTGGTCATGTCACCATGTTTGCCGTTTAAACCCCCATTGTTTCTCTGTTCTTCCCCCCAGTCACCACTGGCTCCGCGGGCATCGCCGGGGCACAAGATCCATTGATCTTGGTTGATGGGCACAGCACCCAAAGCATCCGGACACAACCTGGACGAACCCTTCGAACGTTCGGGGCCGAATGTGATCTGCGGTACCCCCCAAATGGTAAGGCTACCCCAAAGGTACCGTGTTTCATGGGAATATCCTGGGAATATGTATGGGAAAAAGAAACTACCAATGCTGGGAATGTTTCAGGGAATTGAGACAGAGGTACTGACCTATGTAAGGCCTATGTAAGGTTTATGTAATGCCTAACCTGAAGGGAATATCCCCACAATTTATGTGGCGTTATAATATGGTAAAGTACCTCCATCTTAGGGTCCTGAAATCCTATCTGCACCCAATCACTAAACATTCACCAAGGTTTGATCTACAGTAGTAGATACGAATATTTTGGTGGTTTCCATATCCACATGTAAGCAGTTACGATAGTAAATCATAGTTAAATCCATACCTCAATCGCCAGCTATGTTATATTAATACACCGAAAAAATGTCTCAGAAGCTTTGAAAAAAAAAGTATTTTCATGGATTCCCAGTGAATCATCAATATATATATATATACCCTCTGGTAAACTAACATAGCCATGGAAAATGGCCCATTTATAGATGGTTTACCTATTAAAGATGGTGATTTTCCATGGCTATGTTAAATAACCAGATGGTATATATTTTCCACTCTTAAAATGGCCTGGCCTAAAAATGGTGCCAAAACATCCCCCATCCGTTTCTCCCCAGCTCCAACCAAGGCGCATGTCACAGGTTTCCCGAAAGGGCGGCTCGCCGCGGAGGAAGATCCGACCCGTCTCCTGTCCGTGTCGTACGTTACCACATGAGGATCATCTCATGGGAATGACCGAGACAAATCTGAAAATGGGATCATAATATATCATAATATTTCATAAGTATCATAATTGTCATTGGTATCTCTCAAATATCTATATATAATTATGTATATATATATAAGCGTATATACTGTATCATCAATTCATGGTTTGACATCTTTTATCTTCAAATTTCATGTTTGATCATTTTCCCTGAAGCATGTTTGGGGCATCCCCCATTTTCAGACATACCCATGCTCATGGAGGTATGCGATACATCAAATGGACATGGAAAATATCATTGAAAATGATAAACCAAAACATCAGGCCACCGCTTATGCATTACTAAATTGATTTACCAATAGGTAAATAACAAACTGGATTGATGTTGTTTGTACTACACATCGGAAATACCTGGTTGCCAAGTCCATCAGGTCCCTGACAAATTGAGGTGCGTGTACTGTCAGTTGATCGCGATGAGCTGCTTCCAGTTCCAGAGGACAACTTCCTGCGCCGCTCGATGATGAAAACTCCACCTCGGCAGCCCATGTAACCTCTGTCCTTTGCTTGAGCTTCACCATTCCGAAAGCCCAAGACCTCCCAGGGTCTTGTCACTGGCTGTTGAAGCCCAAGAGCAAACTTGCCAAAATGGCCATCCTGTAAATGGTGGTATGACCACCTTTCCATATGTGTATCTAATCTAACTCTTGACCCATGTAACACATTTTCCACGATATGGTTCACATATTTTTCCTGTATGGGTATGAAAATCGGCTACGCAAAATCCACTCTTAAAGTTGCCGTTTGCATGGTACATTTGTCTTTAAACACACCAAAGTTTGTTACCATGACACTTTTTTTTTCATCGTGGTTTAAGAGTTTTACGCGTTTTACCATGTTTTTCCCCATCTGCCAGGTGAGGGATGTTAGATTTTATCAGAGCTGTTCTCCTCCTCCTCCGCCTCCGCATCCTCCTCCTCCTCCTCGTCCTCCTCCTCCTCGCAGTCCAGATCCCAGTGGGCACAGCCGGACCTCCACCGCGAGCGCCAGATCCCAGTCAGCGCACTGCCGGACCTCCACCGCGAGCTCCAGATCCCAGTGGGCACTGCCGGACCTCAACCGCGACTTCCAGATCGCAGTGGGCACTGCCGGACCTCAACTGCCAGATAGAATGCCAGAAGATATGCCAGATAGAATGCCAGAAGATATGTCAGATAGAATGCCAGAAGATATGCCAGAAGATATGCCAGAACATATGCCAGAAGATATGCCAGATAGAATGCCAGATAGAATGCCAGAAGATATGTCAGATAGAATGCCAGAAGATATGCCAGATAGAATGCCAGAAGCTTTGCCAGATAGAATGCCAGAAGATATGCCAGATAGAATGCCAAATAGAATGTCAGAAGATATGTCAGATAGAATGCCAGAAGATATGCCAGATAGAATGTCAGAAGATATGTCAGATAGAATGCCAGAAGATATGCCAGATAGAATGCCAGAAGATTTGCCAGATAGAATGCCAGAAGATATGCCAGAAGATATGACAGAACATATGCCAGAAGATATGCCAGATAGAATGCCAGATAGAATGCCAGAAGATATGTCAGATAGAATGCCAGAAGATTTGCCAGATAGAATGCCAGAAGATATGCCCGAAGATATGCCAGAACATATGCCAGAAGATATGCCAGATAGAATGCCAGAAGATATGTCAGATAGAATGCCAGAAGATATGCCAGAAAGAATGCCAGAAGAATTGCCAGATAGAATGCCAGAAGATATGCCAGAAGATATGCCAGATCATATGCCAGAAGATATGCCAGATAGAATGCCAAATAGAATGTCAGAAGATATGTCAGATAGAATGCCAGAAGATTTGCAGAAAATGTATAAATGTCATGGTGGGGATCA
>CAMXCT020001909.1:49553-124675 GCA_947184155.2 Cladocopium goreaui | reverse complement strand
ATCCTCATAGCCTACCCTTAGAGTTTCGCAAGACCATTGCTTTGACATTGCTAGATCAAAGATAGGCCTGCAAGGCCAATGAAATCGAACCCCAAAATCAATCCTGCGGTGAGGCAAGTGGCTTTCAAGCTCTTGTTGCTACTGCAAATCTGATACACCTGAAAAAATGTCAAAATCATTCTTTGCTTAAGCATTCGACACTTTCTTTTCACGCAGGATCAGGCCACGTGAAATTTTACACCACACTAATTGTCTAATTTTTGCGGATTTTTTCCGCAAAAGTCGCCACAGGGAGCAGCTTGGGAACCACATGGAAAACCCACTTTTGCACGATGGGTTTTTATGGGTTTCCGATGGGTTTTTATGGGTTTTTTATGGGTTGTTTACGGGTTGCCCCAAAGCCAGGTAATCCCAATTTATGGGTTTTTGATGGGTAAATTATGGGTTTTTATGGGATGATTATGGGTTTTTATGGGAAGATTATGGGTTTGGGCACCAAAACTCACTTTTTTTTGATTCCGATCCGACAAAAATCACATTTCCGACAGAAAATCCATATCCATTGCGAACTTGGGATAACAGGAATGCTATATTTCGAGGACAATTCGTCCAATAAAGGTTATCCTAATAGAAAAAATATGTTTATGCCAGCTTCAGCCCCCTGTGGGATTTGAGTAGATATTTGGGCACCTAGGGCACCTCACATGGCATGTAGGGACGCCAGTGGGGCGGTAGCTGCAAGCCTTTCCCGCCCCGGAGATACCTGTAAACTGAGCCAAGGTCAGCTGTGGCAAACAAGCCTTCCACATCCTCTGGAGTGGAGGACAGGATTTGTGGGCCAAGGGGGCATGGTGATGGAATAAGAGGTTCCATTGGTCTCCCCTGGATCAAGTCACCACGGATGTTCACGATGCGCTGGGCGAAGGGAACTGGATAAGTCCTGGGATACCAAGAAAAACAAAAGGGAAATTATCAGTAATACCAAATCTGATTTTATTTCATACGTATTCTGGGCTTCCATATGGGGATGTCAATATTTGATGGATGGGATTAGGTTTGAAAGGATCAAAGCGAGCAATAGCATCTACAACCATGGCCCATGGCCATCTGATATGATGTAAGGAAATCAAAACAGTACCTGAATTGAATCGAAGGTCTGTGTGTTTCGTAAATGTTTTGTACCATGCCAGAATCGCTTGCCTTCCTTGTTGATGTAATGTCTTACTGTTTGGACTTGGGCCCTCATGGCACGCCACCCCACATCCAAACGGCGAATGGCTGTGCTGTTGGACCAAGCGTACTGCCGCTTGGGAGTTGGGCTCCCGTACATTGACATCCACCAGCCGATGCGGCTGACCTGGGCATTTGGATGGAAGTAACACTTTTTGGGGTTACAATGGACATGTATACGTTAATTTTATTTGAAATAGTATGGCAATCAGACCTCTACAACAGTTTCAACTGTTCAAGATCGAAACAACATCTGACAAGTCTTGCTTGGACATATGTGGAAATGATATATTTGGAACTGGGGGTTGGGCTCCATGGTTTCCGAACAGCTTGTAGTGGTATTCCATCATGTGAAGCCATGCCGGGTAAAACTCCAAAACCGAAGAGCCTGGTTGTTCTAGTACCCAAACTCCACATTTGCAAGCAACGGCCATCAAAAGGAGGATTGTCCTGGGAATACGGAATCAAACAGAATCGATATAAAACATCTCATGGTTATCTAAATGGGGAACATTCTTGAATTGGAAATTCTATGTGTTTTACCTTTTACCCGTTCAAATTTTTGGGGGTCATACCCATGGGTGTCCTTTCCAACAGGGCATTGGACATGCCAACGGAGTAGACACTGGGGTCACCAATGCTGTTGCATGCGCTTCTCTTACTGGTTCCCCGGTTGACACCTGTAAACGATGAGCACTTGATTGCAAACCAGGAGATGCAATCCGATGTCTTCTGCTTCAGAATGAAGACGAGTGCCAACCTGAGCACGGCAGGCGGCAGTAAAGGAAGGGGATAGGAGCCCAAGTTGGATAATCTTAAAAGCATGTGGGAAAATTCTTCTTGGAGATGGGATATCCAATTTCGTGGGGGTATCCGGTTAATTATATATTTTTATGGGGGCATCAAACTAAGGGTTTACAAGCCCACCCACCAACAGCGAAGTAACGCAAATCCCGAAGGTGAGAGTAGATCATGCCAGTTAGATTTTCTCTGGCCCTGCTTCGTCTTGTCACAGTATAATATATCAAATTTGCCGGAAACATACCCAGCACGGCGCATGTACAGGGTGCAATTTGCGACCCCTGCAAAAAATTCCAGCCATTGGAACTCCTGGCCCGGGGGCTGAATGTGGGAACATGTCATGTCAGGACATAGATTTTGAGGCATTTTGGGGCTATGCAGGAAAACGAGACCTGAGTGGTTCCAAAAGGCAACGGCCAAATTGAACTTATTTTGTGTTTAATTTTATATCATCACCGAAAAAGAAAGTTTCAAACTATTTCAGGCATCTTCAAAATATTTACAAGATTGCCCACGCCTCCCCAAGGTCAAAAAGCCCATCGGTGTACCACACGAGGATCACGATTTGGAGGAATACCTGGGCCCGGCATTAGACCAACAAAAAATGTGCTCAATTACAATGATTGTTTTTTTGGCTTGGGAAAGAGTTCAATAGCAGAACCAAATTTAGCAAAGATACCCGTGGAGCGCCCAATTTGGACAAAATCCACAAAAGACCAATCAAGTCCTGTTCGTGGTGGATCCGGTTTTCCATGAGGCTGCACTACGTCGACCTTACCAAAGTTCCTTCCAAGGCTGGCCGCCTTGAGCCCATGAGATTCTACGAAATGGGAAGTCATTGGATAGATATTCATTGATCAGTTATAACCCCAAAAATAATCTGGCCGGGTGCACGGCGCCACTTTGAAATGGTTCTCCGGGTTTTCCGGACACGCCTGGTCTTGGAAGAAGCCGCACATTGGCCTCAGATTTCGGATCCGGCATTATGATTGTGACATGGTGTTAATTCCTAAGAAGGGGTAGGGAAACATAATGGATCTTGAAACCTTTGGGGTTTATGATGTTTTGGAAGATTCTGGCAAGCCCCTAGATAGAATGTGTTTCTCATGAATGTTCTTGTCCTGAAATGCCGAACCAATTTTCACGACATAATTCATCGAGGTCCAGTATTGGGGAACAACAAAAGACTAGGCTGACTGGTACTGACTTTTCGCTGGCTCGCGGCAGGTTCTTTCGATCGTGTGATCTATCCCGCAGCACCCAGGACAGAAGGGTGGTGGCATGGTCTCAAAAACTGCGTTGCTTGTGACAACCAAGGCTCCGAGAAAACATGGTTAATATTGCTCAATGAAATCATTTTGAAGGCATAGCTGAAATTAAATTCAATGGCAAAAGTCATGGGGACAGTCCCAAGCGACCCTATCAGCAAATGGACCCGTGAACGGACGTCGAACTTCATTGCTCCTAAGAAGTTCGGTATATAAGCTCAAGTAGTTACGAACATGGCACAGTCGTGATGACACTGTGCAGACCCTAAGGAAGCACCATGCCTTGCATGGCAGCAAAGGGAAACCCCCCAAAGACAATATGTCAGCAGTTGAAATTTAGTCAACATCAGCAGAACTCAGACGGCGAAGCACTTCAGCTCCAGCACTCCAGTAGTCGATGGCCAGTCGGTTCATGTTGTCCAGGTCATCATAAGATTCCACCATGTACCCAGCATCCTCGATGCACTTGGCCTCAAGTCCAAGCAGTGATGGGAGCGAACAAGCTTGAAGCATAAAGGGCCACAAGAATCTGTAGGGTGTACAGAAACCTTTCAACCTACAAAAACGTAAAACATGTTTTCGATATGCAAATACAAACTAGTCACCATGTGCGCAGCTGTGGCAACAGAAACAACCAGCCTCAAGAGATGCCCTCCTGAATCTGATGGGAATGTGAAAGAGAAGGGATCAGTGGACTTTCCATCGGCTCGATACATCCTGATTCCACAGCGAGCAGTCTTCCAGTAGATGTTGAGCTGCGTGATCTTGAATTCAAACTGTTGGGTCACAGCTTCCTTGATGTAGAACTTCAAATCATCGAACTCCAGGTTGTGGTAATCCAAGGCCTCCGTAAAAGACTGGATTTCTTTGATCTCCTTCTGCAAATTCCCGTCCCTGGACGGCACGGATCGGCTCCTGCGTGGCCTGGACGCAGGTCTGCTGGAACCATTCTCAGAAATAGTTCTCTTCTTGTTCGCTTTCATCTTCGGCTTGCTCTTGTTAGATTCCATGGGCTCTCCCCCATCACCTTCGGAGCAAGCCTTCACAGTCCCCTTGTCCTCTGAAACACGGGAAGTCTTGGGCTCCTTCTTGGCTTTGGAAGAAGATGCACGGGAAGTCTTGGGCTCCTTCTTGTCCTTGGGAGAAGATGCACGGGAAGTCTTGGGCTCACTGGAAGCCTTGGCCTTCGCAGAAGGCTTTGGCCTGGAAGAGGATGCACGGGAAGCGCGTGGCTTGGAAGACGATGCAGCACGGGAAGTCTCGGGCTTCGGGGCAACAAACGGCCGAAGTTTCTTGGGTACCTTTCCCAACTCAACAGGATCCACTTCACCCTTCTCTCCATTTTCACACCCCTCACCATCCTCACCTTCCATCTCTTCATCATCATCACATTCATCTTCTGGTGTGGCTGGTTCTGCACGGTTCCCACGACCCCGACCACGTCCTGGACCTTTACCACGACCTCTTGATTTGCCCCGCCCACGGCCGCGGCCACCTCTGGGTTCATCCTCCTTCTTCTTTGCCTTAGAAGCTAGCTGATCCCGACGAGTCACCACTTCCTGCAGGGGGAGCTAAAAGTTTGAATAAGCTGAAAAGCGGCTGGGCACATGTATATAACGTATGTAAGGAAACATTCTTTAAAGAATATCTTGTAGACGTGTTTTTATCAGTGAATATTATTGTCACAATACTGTCAGAACCTATCATCTCAGGTTTCTCCGTGATGATTTTTTTTTTGAATCGCAGGACCTCAGTCTTTGGCTTCTCGATTTCAACTTCAGGCTCGATGGGTTGAGCGGGCACAGGTGTAGATCCCCCGGATGCCACCTCCGGATGAAGTTCAATCGTGGGAGACTTTCCCCTCCCTCGCTGATACTTTTGCCTTTTCACACTGGGCTCTTCAAAGCTGGGAGCCTTTGGTGGTGAAGGTTCTGGGGGGACCACTGGAGTCTCCAACATGGGCTGAGTGTCCACATCATCTGGACTGATAGGACCAGGGGCTCCTAGAGGGTTGCAATACCAACTATGGGATTAAGTTTGCAAAATATTTTGTAACAATTAACACCAAAAAATCAACAATCAAATGGGTCACCCGTGTCCTGAAGGGTTCAGCTTCGGACCATCGGCGACACTGGGAGGGGTTCCGGGCTTGACCGACTGTTTGCTCTGAATCCTTGGGTATGAGAACTGGAAAGACTTGGAAACTATCTCTTGGCCATGGATTGGTGGTTAATTTCTATATTTGGTTAGGGCCACCCCTTCCCAATATGAAAAGGTAAATCCAAAGTACATGTGTTCTGTGTGGGCAAGGGTCAACAACAACGCATTCTTCTTTTGCAAGAGTTCCTCCAAGATCTTGACACGCCGGTAAAGCATTTGGGACTTCACTTCCTCACCTCAGGGATGCAGGTGCTACCCCACTATCATTTGGTTGTCATGGGTTGCTGTAGGACATGGATGACTTATGATATTGCAGATATACAATTTGTCTGGTGATATATGCATGGGCCACTTGTGAAACACATTCAACTCCCATTTCATGAGCCTGTGGGTTTGCCAACTGGAGTTGGTGTCCGTGAAGCCGGCCCCATGCGCTTTGCAGGTGGAGTCACAAGCGAAGCTGCTGATGTTGCAGGAGACGGGGCTGCAGGGCCTGGGGTCACAGGCGTGACGACTGGTGGGGCAACTGGCTCCACAGTCGAAGGTGGAGCAATTGGCTCCAGGGATGGTTCACCGGCTTGTTCAGCTTCTGATTCTGTAGAAGACTGAGACGGAGATTCCCCATCAGCTTTGGTCTCTGGAAGAGACTCCTGGTCTGTTGATAAAACGTATATATAAACAATATAGCACAAGGAAATAGATACCCAAGACCAAAGTTCATTGGTGTTGTTGTTGTTGAATCATACAATAGTATACAATATAGTATATTTTCAAGGGTCCCACGAAGATTCCATATGATTTGACACCTGTCCTCATCCGAGATGTTCTGGCTCTTGGCCTTTGCCATCACCTCCTTGATTCTCTCCTGCCAAAAGTGTTGATTCCGTTTTGAATAGTGATTTTTTGGAGGTGTCTTGGTGTCAAGGTTATATGTTATGATACTGTATGTCTTGTCCCTATAAATACACCCGACCCCGGCCTCCAGATGCGGGGCGATAATCAGGAGCAGTTCGTGAAAGTCTGTGTCCTTTGGGCTGTTGGTTAACCCCAATAAAATATGTCACTTTATTATGTTGATATGTTTGCAATCCAATCTGTACCCCCAAAAAAATAGTAAACCCTGAACTGAGCTACAGCCGAAGTTCCAAACTTACTTCCTGGCGATTCGCCTTTCGCTTTATAAACCTCAGCATTTTCCTCAACTCCCATGCGTCGTCTTCAACGCAGCTGTCATCAGCAGCTTTGGAAGACCGGGCGTAGGTGTTCTCGCACTGCTCCTTGACTTTGTTGATCTCCGGCATCTTGAGCCCACAGGCATACAGCCTATGTAACATCGGTGGGAGGATGTCCATGTTGGAAGTGCACTGCTGAATGCTGGAGTCCTTGCCTCTGTCCTTGCTCATCACCAAGGTCAGGCCATCCCGTAGCCTAGCCCTGACATCTTCATTGGAATCCCACTCTGATGCCAGGTGTTCGCAATCAAACTGCATCATATTTGATACTTGTTTCCCTTTTTAAGACACCTCGAGCCAAAAGAGGCTTTGGCAACAAAAGGTTCTCCAACACATCTCTTCCCAATTCTTCCCACCCTGCCATTTGTGCCTCTGGCAGGAGCTTTTCTGAGAATCCGGGCGACTGGATCTGTGAGGTTGCCGTGGCATTGAGAAAATGAAAGCCAAAGTGGCTTTGGGATTGGGCGGCCAGGCTGGTGGATGGTTGTGAATCAAAGGGAAAATGATTTGGATCATATTAAACCCTATAAGCAGAGATAAAAGAAGGTTTTGTATCAAAACCAGGTTTTCGATATCAAAACCCGCAATTTTGTGGGAAGTGCTTCCAGAACCAGGTTATTGGACTGCAACCTGCTTTTTTGTAGGTTTTAGTTGAAGTAGGTATATACACATTGAGATATCACCAGCCCAGCTACTCACCGGTAATATCTAAAAACTGGTCTCTTTTCGCACCAAGATTCAGTGTACCAGGGTGTCCAATCCAGGCTTCTGAGATTGCTAAAGCGTCCAAGTTGGTGATGATTGGCCACACCCTGTCCTGCTAGGCAACCAACATCACAAGAGAGAACTGGCCACTGCAATCCAAACATCACACAAAAAATTGATACAAAGGGAGTATTCAGGACCCCGGCCATGGTCTCGGAATCGTTCATGTCCTGACGGGTGGCTAATTTTGTCACAGGCTCAGAATGACTCAAAGACCAAGCAATGCACCAACTGAGAGCGGAACAAAGCCAAGGATGAGGGGTGACGAGACAACACACCACAACCTGACAGTGACAGTACGCCAAGCAATACCAAGCACCCCAAGCACTGTGCCATCTGCAAAAGCCATCAAAAGCCCCCATAACTGCCATACCCAGGAAATTCATCTGCAAAGTGACCCCCAATGTGTTCGCTCTTGATCATCACGATGAGGTCCAGCAAAGTTTCCCACCTCCGAAAGGATGCCGGGCCCCGGGCTTCACTCGGGGATGACCTGGCTGACCTGGCTGACCTGGCCTCGCTCATATCTGGATAAGCCCAGCATCCTGGACGTGAACGAGGTTCTGGCAAATCTGCTGCATCGACAGTTGCCTCGGTCTTGCATAGCCACAGCTACAACGAAACAGTGTGCAGACAGTGCCCGGCAGAAACAGAAATGCGGAAGTGAGAAGCCAGCGAAAAGATGCAAAAGGGCCAGATTCATAGCATGTGACATATCTCTTGAGGATCATCATTCTCAAACTGCAAATCAAGCTGCATAAGCTTCGGTGATGATGGAATTGATGTCCGCGCTGATGTCCCCACCTGCTGCTCAGCGCAGCAAACAATGGTATGACCTGCTTGGTCATCAAGACCGGTCTATGGTCCCTTGTGCCTCTACCTCCCTTCATCTCCCATCTGATTTCATCTGATCTTCCGAATCTTGCAAAATCAAAGTCGGCACCCTTCGAGGACCAGCTTCATACATTTGATTCGTCTTCGGGCTTTTGTATGGTTTTGTGGCTTGCATGCAGCACCTGTTCTGAAGAAGTTCATCGGGCAAAAGCCGGTCTTGAAGTCAGGCCAGGAGTTGTGGCAATTCTCTATGCCTAAGAAAAAACAATACACTGGATGATTGTGGAACATGTACCAAAAAAGAATAACCAGCAACCAGCTTTTGCACAAGTCAATGTCAGAATCGACAGAGGTGCGAATCGCCTTTCCTGTGGCGTTCAGGAGCTCAGCCCAGTAGGAGACATTGGTGGAGCTTCCGCAATTGTCAATCTTCCTTGGAACATCCCAGCTGTGAGGTGAGGAGCCATCATCATCCATCCAAAAAGAACCCCTGCCATACCTTTTGTCATACCTCAAGCCAGTCACACGCCATCGAAGCCCATTTCGTTCACCATCCACTTCACATCATTTGCGTAGTGCGGCAAACCATGTTCATTACCTGCAGAGTCTTTGGCAATGAAGTGACACGTAGGAATTAGTGTAGTGTCAACATGCGTCAGTAGTATTGGAGTCAACTAAAAACGACAGGATTCCATCGCTCACAGCACAAATTTCTGAAATCTGCTCACAGCGATTGCATAACTAGGATGACAAGTGGCAAATGCAATTGTTGAGGTACGTTCCAACTTTCAGTTGTCGTGCATGCCCGTAGCTCACCAATTTCTTCCTCAGTTTATTTGACACCCGCTAGCCATTACCTTGCTGACATGACATGACTGAAAACAAAGACCCCAAAGATATTGCATTGCCCAACCTTCAACGATATTTCTAGGTTTGAGCCCTTTGGTCGATGTTTTGCGTGTTCATCCGGTGTCGAGAAAAGGACCAGGATAGAATTTCCTTCAAGTATCTTCAACTACTGTACGTAGGAGTAAATATGGACCCGGAACTATGCATTGACATGACGCTATGGGTGTTGATGCCGCATCTGGCAGTGCCAGAAAACATGCCATCAATTTCTGTGCATGGATCAACCCAGGAGCGTGACATAGAAAAACAAAGGAAACACTCGAAATACGCAATGCTGCGTCCGCTTGTTGCCATTTCTTTAGACTGAAAGTGTGTGAGATTCTCTGAGCGACATAGACACAATGGGCTATCAAAATGCCCTATCAAATCGAAAACATGCAAAAATGCAAAATCACATGATGTCATGGCTCATGGCTACACCATGGATGGGGATTGCATCTGCTTCTTGTGAAACAAAGTTGGCTGAATCCACTTGACATACATCCACAAATTTTCAAGTCGCTGCTTCATCCACTAGAAACCCACGCCGGAGTCACAACAAGAGCCTGCATTTTTTTCATGTAAGTGTCAAGGCAAATGGAGTCTGAGAAATCTTGATTGCGGGCACGGGCCGCGGATGTATGTATCATAAACCCTGGAGATCATCACCAGGGTATCTGTGCGACTATCAAAAACGCCCCAGTCACACAATGAATCTGAAAATGCTGAAAACAGTTTTTTCTCCTTCGGAAAGATGTCCGGACCTCGACTTACAAATTGCCATTCGTCAAAGAACTGCGACACGTGCCCGCCCTGATGGACCAGCAAGGTGTCGGGTTTTTGACCTGAAGCAGACCAGTCCTGAGTTAATGAAGCTGGCCACTCTGGGGCTGAGTTGATCCTCTTTTTTGGCACGGTTACTCACATGCCCGGAATCATTGTTTTCATGGGAAAACAAGAAACTAAGATCAAAGAAGGTAGAAGGTCTCTACCCAACGAACAGTTGACAACCTACAGGGGTAGCTGTCCGAGAGCCAAACAATTCAAACGCGCACGCGCTAAAACAAAACCGCAGTTTTTGTATTAATGGAAATATATCTACATAATTCTACATATGCAACATAGATTTATACAAAGTACTGCAAATGCTGTTTGCAAAAAAAATAAGATTCAGTAATTTACCAAATCTTCAATAAAGTAGTTTATCACAAAAATACCATAAGATCACAATCTATATGCAATACATAAGATTAAAACATAATCATCGAAGGAAGTTTAGAAGTCAAACTTCCGACAATATGGACAGATGAAAAGCAGAGATGGGAAGAGTCAGAGAAGAGAAGAGAAGAGAAGAAGAAAGAAGATCAAAAGAAGAGAGAATGAGAAGAAAGAAGATCCAGGTGCGCGAAAAGGTAGGAAAGTCGCGACACACCGTGTTTTTCCAATGGCTAAAGCGGCGGGTGCGGAGCCATCTAGCCAGATGAGAGATGAAAAATTGCACGCCGTTGTGGCACAAAGCAGATTTGCAAGTAAAAGCAAAAAAAAACGCATATTCGGACCACTTTTGGAAGTTGAGATGTCGAAAAAGTGCACGCAGTTGTGGCGCACAGCACATTTCGAAGTTGTTCGGACCACTTTTGGAAGTTGAGATGTCGAAAAAGCGCAGGCCGTTGTAGCGCGAAGCGCATTTCGAAGTCAAAAGTGCAAAAAACTGACGGGTATGGAGCACTTTTGGACATTCAGATGTCGTTTCGCGTGGCAGGCGCAAGGGATTGTGCACCTTGTCAAAAGTGAGCAAAACGTGAGGGTTTTTGTAGCATTTCAAAAACGATGGCAGGCGTGGGACATATGCAGAGGATATGGCAAGATGCATTTCGCATGGCAGGCGCAGTACAAGAGACGTGTTCATCAGAGCTGTTAGGAGGTCCGGGCGCTGATTTCCTGAGGGGTTGCATTTTGGCGCATCACTTGCATAGATAGACAACTACAACTACAAGTCTAAGTACCACTACGCTACACTACACTACACTACACCTACTACTACTACTACTACAACTACTACAACTACTACAACTACAAGTACAAATATACTACGCTACATTACACACCACTAATTACACTAGACTATACTAATTACACTACAGCTACTACAACAGCAACTACTACTACTACTACTACTCCTCCTGCTGCTGCTACTGCTGCTACTACTACTGCTGCTACTACTACTACTACTACACCACCACCACAGCCACCACCACCACCACAGCTACAACTACAATTACAGCTACACTACAATACACTAATTAAACTGCAGTACATTACAGCTACAAATACAAATCCAACAACAACTACACAACATTACGCAACACTACATTACATTACATTACGCTGCAACTGCAACTACCACTACATTGCGCTGCGCGACGCTTCGCTACAACTACAACTACAACTACACTACTTTACACTACAATGCACTAGACTACACCACACTATACCACGCTACAGTACACAACACTACAGTACACTACAATGCACTACGCTAATTACACCACACCACAACTGTTGTTACAACTGCAACTGCAATTACACTACGCTAATTACACTACATTACAGCTACAACTTACAACTACAATTACAATTCGACTACACTACACCTACAACTACACCCGCAACTACAACTACAACTGCGCTAAACCACACTACATCCAGCAGTTGTGGTGAGGTGACCACTGCAACCATTGCAACCACTCCAGAAAACACAACTCCAGCCACCTTTCGGTCCATCAGTGGATTTGCTCTGCCATCGGTGAGTCACAACAACCAACCCTTCCTATAGGTTTCCTATTGTTGAAACTTCCGCCACCGCCTTGTGCCGTACTACTGGTAAATACGATAGAGAATGTGTGACATATATTGTATAAATAAATATAAATAAATATAAATATATATATATGTGTGTAAATACAAATATACTATAATCAAAGGAAGTTTAGAAGCTAGACTCCCATGTTACGGGTCTTGAATGCAAAGCACAATCAATGCCAAGAACAATGAATGATAGCAAACAACGGTGACTGCAAAGAACAAGCAAAGAACAATAACGGAAGAACCAGGACTGCAAAAGGCAATCAAATTCAACTTACAGTTTTTGAAGGAAGTCCCGCACGAAATGCCGTTTTGAGAGGTAGCAGATACACGAACCGTATGCTTTGCCTCCGCAGATGGATGGGGAAGGTCTGCCGCGCGACGGGTCCGAAGCCTGCCAGCTCACTGTAGAGTTCGGGTCCGGCAAAGCCCAAAAACCTGGTGAGCCGCATTGCGAGCTTGTAGCCAGCTTGCTGTCAGAGGCGCCGAGGAGAAGATGGAGAAGGACCAGCACAAGCGAGGAGGAAGGAAGGAGCAAGCGAATATAAATGTAGGAACCCTCACAGCTTGCTTCCAAAGCAAGGTCATAGAAGGTCACTACAGTACCCACAGAAGGTTGACAATCCTGTCCGAAAGCCACGAATTTACAACAGACACACACACACACCCAAAAAAATGCTAGATACAGTCAACGTGCTGTAAAAACGCAATATATGCATATATATACTTATGCAACAGAAATCAATATAGATCAATAGTCTATTATGTTTTCAATATGAAACATAGAGAAGAACGGCGTAAAAAGAGAAGGTTCTGCGAAAGACCTCTCCAATAGAGCGCACCCGATCTGTCCTCGGCCGGGGCAGGTCTGGGGACAAATGAACACAAAGGGTCACAAACAAGAAAACCAAGAACCAGGAAAGAAAGATCGCCCATGCATCTTGATGCAGCCATAGCGTCCGTGGCCAGTCTCGTCGCGCAGCTTATTCTTATCCTGACCCGGTGTCCAATACTTGTCGTACCAGGTCTTGAACTTCCTCAACAGGGATCTATACTAAATGGTCAGATGTGGGCGGAAATCCTATATCCACATGTGCCAAGCATGTGTAGTACCGAAGAGTTGCACACAAGATAACCCACTGAATTTGCGTGCTCGCTTTCAGCAGAACCCGAATCAAACCAAACATAGCACCGCAGCTAGAATAGAACATGCTTCCATTTGTTCTGCATGCAATAAGGATTTATTATATTTATATGAGAAAATGGAAAAATGATCAAGAAGGCTTCAAAGGCAGATTTGCCAGAACGAGATTCATCAATGAGAGCTTGATCACAGGGTGTTTGGGTGTAGTAGCGACAAAAGCTTGGAAAAAACCATCGCGTTGCGCCCTCACTGTCACAAACGTGGCTCGAGGGTCTAATACCCTTTGCAGTGCGGCTAATGGGGCAACATCTGTGTCAAAGTAATAGCCCCCTGTGTTGTACAGCATCACCAGGCGACAAAGGTCGGACTTGATCCGGCCCTCCACCTCTCTCTTAAAGCCAAAGGCCAGCGCATGACCCTCCTTCATCTGCAGCTCATCGAGTGCCGTGAGGCAATGGTCGTCGCCCCACATTTCAACTTCCGGTGCGTCACCAGTGATATCCTCAAACACCTTCACTGTGCGCTTCACGTTGGCCAGCAATATCTCCTCCTGGCGACTCAAATCACTGTTCCCAGCTTTGAACAAATCGATCTTGTAGTTGAAGAGCAACCTGAGCTAGCTTTCTCTGGACAAGCCGTTAGTCAACAAACTGTACCACACACCCACAACATTCTACACTCTACAACAAGGTGGGCAAACTCTTTCCGGATGCAATCCCCACACCAACATTCCAAAAATAAATATTGGAGTGTTAGAATGGCAAAGCACTTTCTTGGAATCTGCAGAGGCAAAACTTCCCTCTCCGTCGACACATTGGAGTGAAATTGCCTTGCCACATGTGTCATAAGATTCGATGTTTCCTCATGTTCGATCTTTGAGCTCTTGCGACTCTCCAAGGAATGACAGGAGGAACAAAGAATTAGCAAGCAGGAAATAGCCAGGTGTGAAATTCCTGGCATGTGAAGACGTCGAGCTTCAACCATATAATATCAAGCATGAAAAGATTCGGTCGAGTCCCGAGCTTGAGCCCAGGCTGCGACGTTCATCTTTGTACTGTCAGTCCTGAAGCTTCTTGGATCATCTTGGATTTCAGAAGCGCACGGGATTCCTTTTTCCCGAATGCGTAGCAAGGTTCCTGTCTCACTCTGGGGGTCTGGGGGATGAGGGTGCGTTCGCTCGACGTTGCGTCTACTTCCACAACCGTTCGCAACCGTGCGCAACCGTCCGCGCGATTGCTATATGGCCGTGCCTATGGTAAGTTTTCCAGAAGGGGTCATTTTTGGAGGTTTCAAACGTCGCGTTGCTTCGTTTCGCGTGGCAGGCGTGGCACTTCGTGAAATTCAGACGTGTTGTTTTGTAACCTTCTAGCAGTTTCTTGCCCATATTCCAGGGCCGAACATATTCCATGCCAAAGTAGCTAGGAAATTTCAGGGAATTGCGAAGACCCCTTTCAGGTGAAATTTGTATTTCATACAGTTTGCCAAGTACTCCTTTTCTTCTGGCACGTACGTTGTCGACTGCACATGTTCTTCCCCAAAGCAGATCCTTACTTCCAACAATTTCTGGAAATGTCATAATTAATAATGTTGAGCTTTCCAAAAATGGATTAATAATGTTCTTATGGGAATTTGTCATCTACACTTTTCAGGATCTCAAAACCCGATTCATAAGCTGTAAGCTTATGTTCTGGCACGCTTGGCTGGCCTTTCATCAGCAGCGCCATCCCCATCTTTCTTGACATCTTTGTGGCCCCGCAAAGAGCTCTGCACAACAGGATCTGGGAACACAAATCATCGACGATCCTGTTTTCTTCCGTGCAAAATAATTCCACCGATAGAGTACGATGCCACCCCTGGAGTGCGCTAATTTTCTGGAATGCGAAAATAAAACCGTATGCGTGGCCCCCTGCGACCCTCCCCATGGATCCAACACCAGTTTTTTTCCATCATATATATACCAGAAAATTATCACAATTCACCCTGCTGAGCTTTTTTTTTTGGCCAAATGGCCTGGAACGCGATAGTATGTGAAACTACAGACGTCTCACGCGAAAACTCCATCTTCCCCAATATTCGAGAAAACGTAATTCCAGGCGATTTTAGCAAAAAAAACGAAAAAAACGTTTCATTCACCGAAAACGAGGATTTTATGGAGTGCGCAGATCTTGCCGAGCGCGATGATTTGACAGTATCTACCTCCCCAGCTGTGGAGTGCGATGGCGTCGCTGGAGTGCGAAGAATTTGTGGAATGCGAAGAATTCCGAGTATGCGTGGCTGGTATAGAGACCACATAGGGAAATTTCGGGGCCAGAACCAAAATTCCAATCCCAAAGCCAGCCCAAACTTCCAGCGGCACACCAGTGGATTCTATTTTTCCGAATTCACCTTGGGTGAGGCCCCGGGGAAGAAACTGGCTAATTTTTACTCAGCCAACCTTTAAAAACGTTACCTTTGACAACCCTGTCCTTCTTCGGTAGACAAATGAGGAAACTCCCTTATCAAAGCAGCCTTCAATTCATCCAACGTCCACAGATGCTTTGGAACGACATAGGGGATAGAAAGCTGTGGAGGGGCATTCAGTGGATTCGCCATGGCCCAACGGTTCCCTCCAGATTGAGCTGAAATGCCTATCAAAGTAACATACCAAAACCCAGGTCTGGAGTACGATGAAAACATGGTATGCGAAGATTTTCTGAATATGGGAATGTTGCCTCTAGAAACGTGTCGAAAATCGTTTTGTGTGGCAGGCCCAATACTTTTGCGACGTTTTCAGAAGATGCGTTGCAGTTTTGCGTGGCAGACGCAGCACTTTGGACGTGTCGTGTTGCGCGTTTTTTTTTGCAAATCGCATTGGCAGGGCTGCGTCAAGTGCTGACAGGGTGCTGATTCCGTGGCAGGCGTGGCGTTTTGTAAGATGTAATGAAAATTGACGGAAGCCTCGCACGAAACCTCGATTTTGATATAGCAAATTTAGAAGTTAAGAAAACGATTTTGAAGCTACAAAGTGTCAAAATTAGCAGAAATCTCGCACGAAATGCTCGTTTTGATGCTCCCACATGTCTTGTCTCGAGTCTTTGGTTTTACCTGTGGCCTCGCCGTGTCTATGGGGGAAGCTGCAAAACCTCTCCTTTCCGAAGGTTTCCAAGCAGGTTGTAGTGTTGTTTTGCATGGCAGGGCACTTTGTAACATTCCAACCTGTTTGATAACGTATCGAAAGTGTCAAAATTGGAGGCAGTCTCGCACGAAATGCTCGTTTTGCTGCGCCCACGTGTCTCGTCTCGAGACTCTGGATTTCCTGTGGCGTCGCTGTGTCTATGGGGGAAGCTGCAAAACATTTCCTTTTCGAAGGTTTCCAAGCAGGTTGTCATGTCGTTTTGCGTGGCAAAGGCGTAGCACTTTGTGACATTCCAACCTGTTTTATACCGTGTCGAAAGTTCTCTTGTGTGGCTGGCGCAACAATGCACTCCACACTGTACACTCTACACTTTAGACTCCACACTCTGCACTCCACACTCTACACTCCACACTCTACACTCCACCACACTCTACACTTTACACACTTCACACTTTTTACTTTACACTCCGCACTCCACACTCCTCACTTTATACTCCACACTCCTCATTCCACACTCTACACTCCTCACTCCACACTTTACACTCCACGCTCCACACTTTACCCTCCACACTCCACACTCTACACTTTACAATCTACACTTCGCACTCTACACTCTACACTCTACACTCCACACTTGACACTTTACACTCCACGCTTTCCACCACTCTTCACTCCTCACTCCACACTTTACACTCCACACTCCACACTCTACACTTTACACTCTACACTTTACAGTCTACACTCCACACTCTGCACTCTACACACACCACACTTTACATTTTACACTCCACACTCCACTCACTCTACACACTTGCACTCCACACTCTGCACTTTACACTCCACACTCACTTTACACTCCACACTCCACTTTACTCCACACTCCACACTGTACACTTTCCAGTCCACACTCTACACTTTACACTCCGCACTCCACACTCCTCACTCCACACACTACACTCCACACTCCACCACACTCTACACTCTACAGACACCACACTCCTCATTCCACACTCCACACTCTACACTCCACACTTTACACTCCACACTCCTTACTTTACACTCCGCACTCCACACTCCACACTCTACATTTTCATACCATCAGCTACATGGCTGGGACCCTGGATATTACACTGTAGACCCTAAAAACGGGGTCTGAAGAAGAGTTACATAGCTATATCACGTAAAAACAATTTCGATGGTGTAGACCCTTGGACCTTACAGATGCTGAATGTCTGAAGACGTTTACCCATGTGTCAAAAATACAAAAAAATGTTCCAAACAACATGTTTTTTCTCGCTCATGTTTTTTTTAATATTTTTATTTTTTAAATATATATATTTTTTTTTATATATTTTATTTTTTTTAATTTTTATGTTGTTTTATTATTGTTTATTTATTTTTTATTTTTATTTTCTATTTTTCCTTATTCAATGAAATGTTTTATATTTTTTAATATTTTTAAAAACAATTTATTATTATTATTTTATTATTCCTTTTTTTTACTAATTTCCAACACTAGTACGCACGACACTCCTATTTTACAACGACAAGGCATCTATACACATAACCTCTAGTGGTGCAAAGGACTAGACCTAACATGGTTGGTCAAAAAACCCAGTCTTGCTCAGTATCCAGACCTTTGGGGGTCATTGGAAATCTATGGGTGCAAAAGTCTACAAATAAAATGCATTGGAAATCTAGTTGTGCAAAGGACTGGGCCTAACATGGTTGGTCAAAAAAAACCGTCTTGATCAGTGCCAGAAAGGCTGTCCAGACCTTTGTACGACCTGGGGAATCTAGCGTGGCAAAGGTCTAGAAACACAATGGCCAGCAAAACCAATCTGTGTTGATCAAGGCCAGAAACGCTGTCCAGACCTTTGGACAAACTTTGGAATCTAGCTTGGCAAAGGTCTAGGGCTACAATGGTCAGCAAAACCAACCTGTCTTGATCAGTGCCAGAAACGCTGTCCAGACCTCTGTAAGAACTGGGGAATCTAGCTTGGCAAAGGTCTAGAGCTACAATGGTCAGCAAAACCAACCTGTCCTGATGATTGCCAGAAAAGCTGTCCAGACCTTTGAAAAAACAAGATCTGCCTTACATCTTCAAAGTTGAAAATTATGGGGCATCCATATATCATGTCCAACATAGACACGCTCAAGGGTCTATAGTACCTTAAATGCAGAGGGCCTACAGTGCTCTAGGAAGTACTCTAGACCCTGGGCCCCTGAGACCTGGAGGTCTGGGTACTCTGGACCTTATGTAGTTGAGGGGATACATTTTCCACTTCACACTCCACACTCTACACTCCACACTCCACACTTCCCACTTTACACTTCACACTCCACACTCTACACTCCACACTTTACACTCTACACTTTCAACTCTACACTCTACACTTTACACTGTACACTCCTCACTCCACACTTTACACTCCTCACTCCACACTCCACACTCTACACCCCACACTCTACACTCCACACTCCCCACACACTCCGCATTCCACACACTCTACACACTCTACACACTCTACACACTCTACACACTCTACACTCCCGACTCCACACTCTACACTTCACACTCCTTACTTTACACTCCACACTCCACACTCTACACTTTTCACTCCACACTGCAGACTGGTAACAGGGGAAATATGTACAAGACTGCTCAAATAAACTATTGCAGAAAAGTGCTCTCCGTGACTCAAATCCATCTGTTTCGAAATCTGTACCATTAACATACGTGTGAGCATTCGGGTTCGTGGGCTGCATCTTGTTTTATTCATCCACATTGATATCGATCCTCTGTCCTAGAGGTAGCTTGCGATTTTGGTGGCACTTAGTTCCGGAATGTTCCGGATATGCAAGTTTGCCTCAACTGTAGCCGCTCACAGTTCTACAACATCTCCAAACAATGCTGTCCGTCCTAGATTGTTAATCTTTCTGGCTTAGGGCCGCATACTGAACACTTGCAAACACGAAAGTAGACTCTCAAATCTCGGGAAGGCACATATCTGGAAATCGATCTTTCCGCACCACCGGTTGTCCTTGAGAGTCATGCCACGAGCAGTGACCTCCAAAGCACAAGTTTCCATCGCACTTTGGCAGGCTTGGATCCAGGTCCTTCGCTGCAAGGTTGCAGGCATTTGAAACCACGTGGAAAGAAAACTGACCCCAAAATCCCAAAATCAAATGGATGATGATAATCCCCAATATATGACAGTGTAACGCTGTGGGGGCCCCAATTTTTCGGTGTTTTGTGATGTTTTTTGATCGTTTATGTTTGTCTAGAGTCACACCACTTTCTTCTTGATATTCTTCAATATCTTCTGCATTACTTGTTTTAATTAGTTGCGTTGCTATTTGTTTTGTATTCCTGTCAAGTTTTAAAAAAACAAGCAAGGGGCGGAGGTAGGGCCCATATCCTCGGTTCCACATAGTTTTCTTCTTTCATCAAAGCAGATTATAAGTAGACCCATGGCAAGCAGCAACAAATCAATATTTGCATCTTCATATGACTACCAGTAGTACCGCACAAGGCAGTGGCGGAAGTTTCAAAAACAGGAAACCTATAGGAAGGGTTGGTTGTTGTGACTCACGGATGGCAGTGCGAATCCACTGATGGACCGAAAGGTGTGGTTGCAACGGTTGCAGTGGTCACCTCACCCACAACTGCTGGATGTAGTGTGGTGTAGTGCAGTTGTATTAGTAGTTGCAGGTGTAGTTGTAGTGTAGCTGAGTTGTAGTTGTAAGTTGTAGTTGTAATGTAATGTAATTAGTGTAGTTGCAGTTGCAGTTGCAGTTGCAGTTGTGGCGTGGTGTAATTAGTGTAGTGTTTTGTTGTGTACTGTAGCTTGGTATAGTGTAGTGTAGTCTAGTTCATTGTAGTGTAAAGTAGTGTAGTTGTAGTGTAGCGTCGTGCAGCGCAATGTAGTGGTAGTTGCAGTTGTAGCGTAATGTAATGTAGTGTTGCGTAATGTAGTGTAGTTGTTGTTGGATTTGTATTTGTAGCTGTAATGTACTGCAGTTTAATTAGTGTATTGTAGTGTAGCTGTAATTGTAGTTGTAGCTGTGGTGGTGGTGGTGGTGGTGGTGGCGGTGGTAGTAGTAGTAGTAGTAGTTGTTGTAGTTGTTGTTGTTGTTGTGTAATTCGTGTCGTGCAGTGTAATTAGATGTAATTTGTGTAGTATAGTGTAATTGGTGTTGTGTAATGTAGCGTCATATATTTGTACTTGTAGTTGTAGTAGTAGTGTAGTGTAGTGGTACTTGTAGTTGTAGTTGCAGTTGTAGCTGTCTATCTATGCAAGCTTGAAAACGAAGCTATTCTGCGAGACTTCCTCGGTTTTTGAGCTTGACAACATCAAAAACGCAGCAATTCTGCGAGACTTCGTCACTTTTTGAACTTGACAACGTCAAAAACGAAACAATTTTGCGAGACTTCCTCATTTTTCGAAGTTGACAACATCAAAAACGGAAACGAAACAATTCTGCAAGACTTCCTTCAAGAATGGAAAGTTGGGTGCAGAGCTGACGGCCTCGCACCAATGCTTTTTGCGATTTTTCCACTCCACCTGTCAAAAGTATTGCGCCTGCCACGTACGAGGTGCTGCACCTGTCATGCAAAATAATCTTCCCAAAACTGAAGATCTGATGCTCCAAAATGCAACCCCTCTCAAGAAATCAGCGCCCGGACCTCCTAACAGCTCTGATGAGCATGTCTCTTGTACTACGCCTGCCACGGAAAATGCATGTTTGCAAATCCTCTTCAAATGTCCCACGATGTCCCTCGCCTGCCATCATTTTTGGAAATGCTACAAAACCCTCACGTTTTGCTCACTTTTGACAACGTCCACAATCCCTTGCGCCTGCCACGCAAAACGACATCTGAACATCCAAAAGTGGTCCGTACATGCTGTGCTTTGTACATTTTGACTTTGAAATGTGCTTCGCGCCACAACAGCGTGCACTTTTTCGACATCTCAACTTCCAAAAACGGTCTGATCGTGGTGTGTTTTGTACATTTTGACTTCGAAATGTGCTTCGCGCCACAACAGCGTGCACTTTTTCGACATCTCAACTTCCAAAAGTGTTCCAAAGGTGTGGTGTTTTTAGCTTTTTCACTTGCAAAATCTTGCAAATGCGTTTCGCACCACAACAGCGTGCACTTTTTCGACATCTCAACTTCTAAAAATGCTCCGAACGTGAAGTGTCTTTCCCCACATCTTTGTGTGGGGTTCTTGTTTTTGATTCTGTATCCCGGCTCCTCCTCCTTCTCCTCCTCCGCCCCGCCTCTTGCACATATCATCTTTCACACACAACTTTGTCACACACCATCTTTCACATACAACTTTGTCACACATCATCTTTCACATACATGGCAGGCGTGGCACTTGGCGACATGTGTCTTCATTTCACGTGGCAGGCGTGGCACTTGGCGACGTGTGCCTTCGTTTCACGTGGCAGGCGTGGCACTTGGCGACATGTGCCTCATTTCGTGGCACTTGGAGACATCCACCTTCGTTTTGCGTGGCAAGCGTGGCACTTATGGCACTGGGCTGGCTCTGGTGGCGCGCTTGGACTGGATTAGTCGCCGGTGACGCCGCGACACTTTGCGTGGCAGGCGTGGCACTTGGTGACATCCACCTTCGTTTCACGTGGCAGGCATGGCATTTGGTGACATCCACCTTCGTTTTGCGTGGCAAGCGTGGCACTTATGGCACTGGGCTAGCTCTGGTGGCGCGCTTGGACTGGATTAGTCGCCGGTGACGCCGCGGCACTTTGCGTGGCAGGCGTGGCATTTGGTGACATCCACCTTCGTCTCACGTGGCAGGCGTGGCACTTGGTGACATCCACCTAAATGCGTGGCAGGTGTGGCACTTATGGCACTGGGCTGGCTCTGGCTCTGGTGGCACGCTTGGACTGGATTAGTCGCCGGTGACGCCGCGGCACTTTGCATGGCAGGCGTGGCGCTTGGTGACATCCACCTTTGTTTTGCGTGGCAGGCGTTGCGCTTGGTCACATCCACCTTCGTTTCGCGTGGCAGGTGTGGCACTTAGGGCACTGGGCTGGCTCTGGTGGCGCGCTTGGACTGGATCAGTCGCCGGTGACGCCGCGGCACTTTGCGTGGCAGGCGTGGCACTTGGCACTGGGCTGGCTCTGGTGGCGCGCTTGGACATCAGTCGCCGGTGACGCCGCGGCACTTTGCGTGGCAGGCGTGGCACTTGGCGACATGTGCCTTCGTTTCACGTGGCAGGCGTGGCATTTGGTGACATCCACCTTCGTTTTGCGTGGCAGGCATGGCACTTATGGCACTGGGCTAGCTCTGGTGGCGCGCTTGGACTGGATTAGTCGCTGGTGACGCCGCGGCACTTTGCGTGGCAGGCGTGGCACTTGGTGACATCCACCTTCGTTTCACGTGGCAGGAGTGGCACTTGGTGACATCCACCTTCGTTTTGCGTGGCAGGCGTGGCACTTATCACACACCATATTTCACAGACCACTTTGCCACACACCATCTTTCACACACCATCTTTGGCACACCCTCTTTCAAGACTCTTTCACACACCATCTTTGTCGCAAACCATCTTTCACACTGCATCTTTCAGGCACCATCTTTCACACCCAACTTTGCCACACACCATCTTTGCCACACAGTCTTTCACACCACTTTGTCACCCACCATCTTTGACACACCATCTTCCACACACAACTTTGTCACACACCATCTTTTGCACACCATCTTTGTCACACACCACCTTTCGCACACAGTCTTTCACACACCATCTTTGTCTCACACCATCTTTGACCCTCAACTTTGTCACACACCATCTTTCACGCACCGCTTTGTCACACCATCTTTCACACAACACTTTGTCACACACCATCTTTCACACACAACTTTGTCACACACCATCTTTGACACACGGCTTTGTCACACACCATCTTTCACACACCATCTTTGACACACCCTGATTCACACACGCGCACCATCTTTGTCCAACACCATCTTTGACGCACGACTTCGTCACACACCATCTTTCACACAGCATCTTTGACACACCCTCTTTCACACACCATCTTTGTCACACACCATCTTTCACACACCATCTTTCAGGCACCATCTTTCACACCCAACTTTGTCACACACCATCTTTGACACACCATCTTTCACACACCACTTTGTCACCCACCATCTTTGACACACCATCTTTCACACACAACTTTGTCACACACCATCTTTGACCCTCAACTTTGTCACGCACCATCTTTCACACACCACTTTGTCACACACCATCTTTCACACACCACTTTGTCACACACCATCTTTGACACACCATCTTTGACCCTCAACTTGGTCACACACCATCTTTCACACACCGTCACAGACCATCTTTCACACACCATCTTTCACACACCGCCTTTTTTCATCATCTTTCACCAGACCATCCTTCACACACCACTTTGTCACACACCATCTTTCACCACACCATCTTTCACACACAACTTTGTCGCACACCATCTTTCACCACACCATCTTTCACACACACAACTTTGTCACACACCATCTTTCGCCACACCATCTTTCACACACCGCTTTGTCACACACTATGTTTTACACACAACTTTGTCACACGCTCTCTTTCACACACAACTTTCAAACACACCATCTTTCACACACAACTTTGTCACACACACCATCGTTCTTTGTCACACACCATCTTTCACATACAACTTGGTCACACACAACTTGGTTTTACTTCTCGGTCCTCCACCACCTCCTTTGTCTTTCCTTCCTTCCCCGTCCCCGCTACAAGATTTGGTGCTCATTATTGGAAGAAGTTGCCTTGTGGGGTTATCCGGTCCTTTAATTAGCTTATTTTCACTTGCAAACGTGCTTCGCACCACAGCCGCTTGCACTTGTTCGACATCGCAACTTTTAAAAGTGCTCCGAAGCTGAGGTGTTTTGTACATTTTCACTTGGAAATGTGCTTCGCGCCACAACGGCGTGCAATTTTTCATCTCTCATCTGGCCAGATGGCGCCGAACCCGCCGCTTTAGCGAGCCACAAATCATTGGAAAAACACAGTGTTTCGCGACTTTCCTACTTTTCGCGCACCTGGATCTTCTTTCCTCTGAGACTTTCTCTTTTTTGATCTTCTCTTCTTTTCCCTTCTCTTCTCTGACTCTTCCCATCTCTGCTTTTTCATCGGTCCGTATTGTCGGAAGTTTGACTTCTAAACTTCCTTCGATCAATTATAAACAAAAACATATGTATAGTATAAACAGTACGCCCTTGCGCTTCAATGAAATAAACATGTGAACCTGTATGTTAAAAAGGTGTCCGTTTTGACATCACCATAGCCATTTTTCATACAACTGCTATTTCTATTGAATCTACTGTTTAGGTTTGGTGGTTTCTACAAGCAAAATTGAAGTACAGCCTTGAATATCATATAATGACCCTTGTAGTTGGACAACATGGTCCCAAGACGTAGTGTCATGCTTTTTGATACTTAGCATGTCCTTGCTATGCATTGAAGAAAACATGTTATAAACTCAAATGTCACATGATGGAAAGGCCTCACCCAAGATGAGATGGGTTGTAGTTAGCATTGGTTTAAGGATAATAAGTCTGCAACATTGTTAAAACTTCAAACATCTTAAAACTATATTTTTCTGATGATGGTGATTTCGTTTAGTAAGCAGTGCATAGACCGTTCAGCCAGACTGTCTGGAGCGACGTCCGGCTAGATGGTCCGGCAAGAAGGTCAGTCCAACTGTCCGGTTAGAACGTCCGGTTAGAATGAACCGAATTGATTCTGGCCAGTCAATCTGGTCAGATAGTAAGTCTTCAGGTCTCTCGGAAGTAGCAGCCTTTCGGGGTCGGAGGGGGGGTCGATTCTTTTTTCGACCCCCCCCCTACAAACATTTGGAAAAATTAAGCAGTTTACAGAGAGAAACTATTACAATATTTGGTGCCAATTTAGTAGTAAACCTTACAGAAAAGTTAAAAATAAAATCAGACAAGTTGAAAAGGGAAGGGGACTTGACATAAGGAAAAAACATAATAAAGTCGATATCGTATATATGAATATAAATTAAATGAATAATATTAAATAACATTGTTCTATCGTATTGTGGTGTGGGATATTGCAAGACGTGCAAGACAATCCACACACATGTCTCATCTTACGTTTTGCTGTATTTCCAGAAACGTGGTAAAATGGTGCCCCCGTGGCGTGACTTTCTGCAATATATTGGGTGGTCCCTCTCTCTCTCTCTCTATCTCTCTCTCTCTCTCTCTGCATCGCCATGGGGTAGTACCAGTCAACCAAGATTGGGGCCACTGCTCAAATTTGCATAGCGCAGCATACAGCCATTTGGAGCGTTGAACGAACCCTGCTCTTCACAGTCCTGTCGCACACTGCAGTTGCAGCGCTGCCAGCCATCATCCATACTTATCCAGTTAAAGCCCAACCTTAGCTTTGAAGGGACGTTATCTTGTTATCCGTTTGTATATCTGTCTGTCTACCTGTCTGCATAATATGATCCATCCACCCACCCATCTATCTATCCATTCATCTTTCCATTCAGCTAGCTAGCTATCTATTTATCGGCCTGTCGGTGGGTGTTCTCTTCATTCGACAATTTTCTGCCATGACTGGAAACTGAGCCATGGACTCCGCTAAACTTGTCGGCTGTCCATTGACCAAACGAGATTTGTCCAGCACGGCATCCATCTGAGCCATCATGTGGGATTGTGTTAGGATAGTCCGTGTCCTTGGAAGCAAAGTATACATGGTAAAATAGCCGCTTTCGGACAATGAGTTCGTCTATGGCAAAGGCAGAAGAGTGCAGAAAGCATTAGGATTGCTGCGTGCTTTTTGACTCTTTTCGGACATACATACCTCATTATACCTCGGCATGCCCTGCAAGTGCATTAATATTTACTAGTCGTGGATGCTGCCAAGACGTGCCGAGACACTCCATACAATCAAAAGCATTCCAGGATCTCCAGCCCCGCGGTGGGGTAAGGCCGATGCCGTTGTCTATGCCCAGCACCTCAGTCAAGTCACGGATTGTGATCACAAGACCGTGAGAGTTGACAAGGAATGCCCCATGAGAGTTTCAAGAAACTTTACGTATATTTGCGTATCTTTAAGTCCAGACACTTTTTTCTCAGCCATGGTTTCATGCCGGTATTGGCATATGTGTGAAACTGTGGGCATGCGGAAGCGATCGGTTTTCAAAATTGGCGGCTGCGTGCACAGTTTAATAGTTCTTGGTTTTGTTGGGCGGTGTTTTCATACCTTCCTTTCCCTAAAGCATTTTCCCACGCGTATTTATTGGAGTATTGCGTCCATTGCTGCCTGGGGCCACCTACTCTTCTTTTACCTACGTCGAACGTTACTGCGGAATTAGGTTCATAACATTTCATAACTAACCCGCCTAAGCGGGTCATTGTCATTGCTATGTAAAATATGCCCCGCTAGTCTAATTCGTCTATCTATTAACAGGTCAGAGAACAGTTTAATTTTCAGCGGGGTCCCAGGTTGATGTCCAAGCTCTTCGTTGGCCTTTCTTACGACAAATTCATTGGTGTTTTGCCGGTTTACATAGGTAGTTGTTAGATGTTGTTAGTCCTAATATCTTCCTCAGCCCTCGGAGCTGAAAGGCATTGACTTTCCGTTGTAAACTTTGCGTCAAGTGTACCGTTTCTAGACCATATAGTAGTTTGTTTCGGATCACTGCGTCATAGACTTGCAGTTTCCATTTTGTTGTGCAGTCTACTGCTTTCCAGAACGTTTCAAGTTTGAACCAAGTTCTCAAAGTTTGCGACATTTTGTGATTGATTTCATGTTTAACGTCCATTTGTTGAGTGATTTGATGCCCTAAAGTCCCTAAATACGTGGTTTCTTCAACTCTTTCCATCTTTTGCCCGTCAGGGAACTTTATCACATTATTACCATTCATTGAAATATAATTGCATTTACCCCTGTTCAATTTTAAACCAAACTGTAGGGAAACCCTTTCGACCTCTGCTAGTTGCTTGTTTGCAGCTCTGGTACTTGTTGCAATGAGGATTGTGTCATCTGCATAGTATACCCGATGTATGGGCAGGGAACTGCTGGGGGTTCTGAAGTTACGTGGGTTCTGTAGACGGTATTTTACATCTTCATCTACTATTTACAGTATCTGAATGAATGTGAATGAACATGTATGGTATGAACACACACGTGACACGGACTGGGAGCATATGACGCATCGCGTTGACCCACTAAGCTGAGCGCAGGCGTAGCTAGCAAATGCCAAGCCAGCCACGGCGAGCTCAGAGCAAAGGTCATGTTGGGCAATGTGAAAATAGCTTGGTCCATACTGCCCATATTGGTGTTATATTAGGCGGAGGGGCTTGTCATCAATTTAGATTTCCTGCGGCACTCTATCTATCTATCTATCTATCTCTCTCTCTCTCTCCATAATTATAAAATTATATATGTATACAATTGTATAAGCATATCAAACATTCTTGCCGTCCCTGCACCAAGGGCCATCAATTTGCCTTTGCCTTGAACGTTCACAACTTGCAACGCTGAGACCTTACCATAACTTACCATCACCTTGGCCATCTCAATCTTCTACCAAGGGTGCAGCGACCGTGCAGCCCCAACATGCAACATCCAGCAACATCCAGCGACATCCAACTCTGTTGATTCAAACCCTCAGCTTGTGCCTGACCAGGTGGGAGCCTGGACCCTTCACATTGACGATCTCCCATGGCACTTGAAAGAAGTTGCCCTGCACAAATCCGGCGCCCGGGAATCACAAACTAATCCCATTTCATCTACGTCGTTCAAGTTTCCTGCCTGAGGTGCACTGGACGCTCTCTGCAACTTCTTACCTTGCGCAATCAAAACCACAAAAGCCACAGCCTTTCATGTCACTTCCATCCACTTGGTATTTACTTGTTTTCCCGACATGATGGCTAGCCGGACATGCTGAGTTGTTGGCGCAAGACCCAGCAACTCTGCTGCAAACGGTGCATGACCCATCTTGGTCACATTTTATCTTTTCCTCCGCTGTCTGTGCTTAGACTTTTGCCGCTGAGCGTGTCCACCCTTTTGGCCTTCCAGGGTTTCTGAGACTTGGGGGTGTCAACCCAAGTCGCCAGCCCCATGATCTGCAGCAACCTTTGGACAAGTAGTCTTTGATTGCGGTTCTGACCCAAGCATGTGAAACAGAAAAGTGCCCTGCGTCAAGCCGTGAGCCGTGCACGTCAGAAATCATCATCTCGAATTGTGATGTTTTGCGCAGAGCTCATCTGCGAAACGGAGATGGTTGACCTCGGGCGCTACTTTCAAACTCATCTGACCAGGGTTTCCATTGTCGGCATGGCAGACCCACATAGGATCCCCATGGATCCCCAATATGATGCCCATATGGGATGATCTGAAATAGGGTAATCTGGGTACTTACCCCCCCCCAAAAAAAAAAAACAAACATAAAACTTCATGGTATCCTCATGGTTTATCATCATCTTTCAAAATTAAAGTTGCATAAATCGATATACTAGTACATCGCCACTTTGGAGTATCTCCCGCGGTAGACAAAGCATGACAAAGCCACATCCCCATTCCCGTCCCAAAGCTTTCAGGACACCGGCCAAGTGACGCTTTGGCGAGGGCCGCTTCCTTCGCAGCTTGGGCAGCTGCCTCTTTGGTCTTCTGAACCTCCTCTTCAAGAGCCTTCATGCAGTGATTAAATGATATTAAATGATCGCTCCAATCAGGGGGCCACTCATCTCTTTAACAAAATGAGCTTGGATTAAATTGGTGAAATTGCTAGGATATGGTACAGTAGGCTGATTCAAGATGCATTCGGCTGCATGCAACTGTGATGTGCTTGAAAACTATGCGGCAAGCCTGAAGCCTAAACACAACGAGGCGGAATGGTCGCACTCAAGCGTTGCCATTTGCGGCCGTAACTTGTTTGTTTCACGCACTTCCTAACTGGAGGTCATGCTTCGTGGCACCGCCTTGGGGTCCATCTTGGCCATCTGCTCCTAAGGCCAAAGAGATGCCGTTTCATACTGCTTTTTCAAAACATGGAGGCCACCAACAACACGAACACATGCATTGCCAGATTGATCTGGTCGAGTTGATAAGCGCGGCTATGGGGCTAGGAAGCTTCCATCACTCCCAAACCTCAGAGGGCGAGCTTTCATGCAGGATGCCCTATGTGCTGCAACATTGAGCAGTGTTAGGCCCTAAAGGAATCAGCCGTACCACCCCAAAACATCCAAAATTCAAATCATCGCGCCGGCCGCATCCTGACCCGAAGAAAACAGAGAAGGTTCTTCTTGTTGCTGCTGGATCCCGTTCTCGCTCCAAACAATTCAGGGCAGTGCTTTATGATATTTGTAAATATTTTATTATATATCATAGTAGTCTCCAGCCAGCTGAGTGCGAAGCTGGTTGATGCCGTCTGCCTCCTTCGTCATCTGGATATGCTTTGCTTTGGCATCTTTTCTTTTCTGCCGCTTGGCACCTCTTGGATCCACATGATCCACGCCCCGAGACCAAGAACTTCGCAAGGCCATCAAGGCGCATACATGCGTGGAAAATGTGCATCTTGTGGTTGTCATGAGGCTTGCTTTGTGTTAGTGCACTGATGCACCTACCTCCATCTCACTTCATTCATTGATGATCTGAGATTTGCATAAACATTTATGATTTGCGTATTCAAACGGGTTGAACCCGAGTTGAGCCCTCACCGTGCTGACGTGACACGCTTCTTATCGGTGGCTGCATCATCGGCTTGAATCTGTGCTTCCCGCTTTGCTTGGAAGGTTGCAGCCTCCACTTCGCTTCCAGTCGTGCAAGTCGTCACTGCAAACCCCAACCGCTGCAAGGTGCACTATATCAATGGCTGCAAATTGACCAACCTCTTGCAGCGCTGCATGATCTTTGTCCATCCTGGGGAAGGAGCAAGAACAAGGCAGGTTGGAAATTGCAATACACCGGTTACCCGTCTATTGCGAAATCCAACCACGACCGGATGTCCATTGCTTTTTTTGAATGAGATCTTATGAGTGCCTCGTCAATGGTGTGATTGTGAATGCATGATGCATGATGCATTGCATGTGCCCAATATCATCGAACCAAATTTGCCCCAGAAGAACAGCACAACACACCCACTCAAGTACTCTTCGTATTCTCTTCGCCCTATTCGCCCGTCACTCAGAATCACCCTCAGCTGTTTGACAAGACACTTTTCCAGTCTAGCCTCAGCAAGCACTTGGCAACAACTCCTTCAGCTTTAAACACTTTAAACCATTGGAATCGTTTCATTTCTGCGAGCAGTCCTGCAAAACCTCCACTTAAATCAATGATATACCAAGTCCTATGTTTTTCCATCATTTCTATCATAAAATTATTTTATTATACAGATATAATTAATCAATAAAGTTGCTTTCCCAGTTTTTTTACTCAAGAAATCGTCGAGAAGCCAGTTCAATTCTCCGGTGCTTGTAGTAGATTGGAATGGAGCAGCTGCCAGAGCCAGCACTACTGCCATAGGTGTTCCAAACCTCCGAGAGCAATATGTCCATGTGACCTTTCTGAAACTCTGGAAGATGATTTTTGGCTTGAACATGATGACCTCTGAATGAAAAAAAAGGATGTGTGAGCAATGAGCAACGCAGGAAACACGTGGAAACATGTAACATATTGTGACATCATGCAACAAACTGTTCAGTTCTATCGTGAGCACTGGCGTGATGGCGAAAGCGGATGCCTTCTCAAACTCTGGCCGGTTGCTCGATACAACCTTCCTGGTGCCATCATGCATCGTCATGCTGTGAGACAGCATGACAATGAGGCAAATCCATTGGCAAATCCAACCTTCTCTCAGGACTGATCAGAGACCTGTCCAATGTATTCCACTGTCACGTAAATTGTGCCAAAGTTCACATCACTTGGATCTGTTTTGACCTCAGCTGCTGAAGTTGACTGAACAAGTTCTAACTGTTCAACTCAGTGTGTTCTTAGAGGGTTTCAGTATGTCTCAGTAGGATTGTCTCAGCCAATGTGAGCTCCGAATCCAAGCGATTTAAGCCCTGAACAGTGATCTTGTCAGCAGGGCCTGCCCCTCGGATTGCCACTGCCTGCACATTGGCCTTGGAGGGGGCGATGGCCTGCCAGTCGTCAAACAGTCAGAGCATGTCGCGGCTGAAAGCCAACAGGATCCAACAGGCGTCGGTGAAAGTTCGCTAAAGATCCTGCCTTTGCCATACATTCGTCGGCCCACCTTGCAATGAACATAGAGAATCAAATGGATTGTGGAGGCAAAAAGGCAACTTGTGAATACTTGTTGGAATGAGAATATGTTCAAAACATTTCAAAACTCCTTTCAACACGGTCTGGTACACTCGCGGCCGAGGGGCGCATTGCTAGCTGCCAATGAGCATTTATTGATCTCATCCTGGGTCATCCCAGATTCCAGCTGCAACATGGCTGCACCAGGAGACGCCTTAGTTGCGTTGCATATTCCCAATTTCACAATGATTAGCCTCTGGTAATCCAACACAGCAATGGAAGACAACAATGCTTGACAATGCTTGACAGGTAGATCACCTAGAAACAAGCCATTTTCCATACCTACGTTGGGTTGGGAGAGGGTGATCATTGTGAGACATAGAAGTAGCAAGCTGACTGCAACATCACGAGTCATCATGATACAATGTGCAGACCAAGTTCCGGTTGACACCAGCCCGCACCCCATGTAATGTAAATGTTGAGCCCATTGGCTGCGATAAAAAAATAACAAAAACTCTTCTTGAATGTGTGGTGGGTGCACCAAGCCCCTTGGCAACCTTGGTATCCATTTTTTGACAGGGATATGACAGCCATGACTGAGGATTGGACTGCTTCGTTTGGGCTTTGGAACGGCAGCCATCGGACTTTTCCGAAGAACCTCCAGGGCTACCAGGGGCTACCAGTGGTCACCAAATCACCAGCACCAGCGATGCCAAGCACAGTGATGTACCGTGTTGGGCCTCCGCTCTGGGAGGTTCAATCAGGCCGCCCGCCAAATTTCTCTGATGACTTAGCGAAAATCATATGGAAGCTGACATTCTTCCTGCACTTATCGTTGGGGATGAAGGACAATCAAATTGGCTGTGGCTCCCCAAATGCTTCAGTGCAACACTGCTTGATGCCGCCATCAATGCATGCAATCCATCCGATGCTGAAAAATGCTCTTGGCGATCGACTTCGCGATAAGAATGCTCCGATCTTGGTGCGCCCGAAAGCCGACCATGGTCGACAATTATCTGCTGGCAGATCTGGTAGTACGGGTACTGCTGGTACGGTTCTTAATGTTCTTATCTTGTGCACATATGTCACATATCACATATCGATATCTTGTTTCGCTGGACCATCCATTTGGGGACAGGTCCTGACATCACTAAGGCACTGACATTCAATCAAAGCACCCGTCAAGTCAAATCTCTCCTGTCAGTCTTGAGCTACGTTAACTACATCTAAAATCATCTAAATATCTAAATATACAGATTTCTAATGATTTCTACCTCCGGGGCCTTGTGGTCCGGCCCGCCCTCCACATATTTAGATATCGTTACTGTATCGCTTTTCACATGTAAATCTTTCAAGACGTCTGCCGGCGGTGTCATTGGCATGGTGCTGGCGAATGTTTAAGGAAAAGAAATGAAAAGATATGAAAAGGATGAATTCACCGATTATATAGTATGTCTTCAGATGTGTTTAATGGGTTTCCTGAAAATTGCCCCCTTGAACAATTCTGGGACAGTTGCGTTGCCAGCATGGCAGGCCAAGCTCCAGCTGTGCTCGGGCCAGGTGTTGATGATCAGAGATTGGTGCTGGCCTGGCGACAAAGCCATAAGAGATAAGAAAAGGAGAGGAAAAGAACACCTGAAAACCTGAAATGAGATAACATGAGCAAGTTTTATAGGAAATGCCCTGAGGTTTGCACATATTTCTTGCAAAGCCTCAGCAAATTCATGCTGACATATGCTGACTCATTGATCCATCAGCTTGTTCCCAAGCGCACTGCTCGTACTCTGAATCTTCAGCGGCTTCAGCGGCATTGCCTTGGTCACTCTTCACACAGCGCTTGGTCGGAATGTGTCGGACTATGTGTGATTACCATTGATTACACAGGATTTGTGACTAAGCCACTAAGCTTAGAACGCCTTGGGCGGCAATGGCGGCAGAAGCGCAACACTAAAGGCAAGAAATGTGTCAAAGGAGCATTGAATATCATTGAATAAGACATACAAATACGATAAGCCGACATGGGGCAAGGTCATCGACACACTTTGATGGCTTTATTCAACAGCACTCCTTACTCCTGGCGCTTTTCTGTACTGCGCTTAAACCTAAAAGGTTTTAAAGTTTTAACCATTGTCATCTCAAAGATTGAAAGCAATAGCGCATCCAGCGCACAGGTCACAAGAATGGCACCCAAGCACAGTTAACCGTTGCAGGTGCTCCATTTCCCTCACCGGCCGCAGGACCAATTGCCCTGGAGTCACTTGAAACCGACCCGCCGCGGCAGCACCTTGAAAAACTATAACAATCGTGCTGCAAAACTTTCAGGAAACCGAGGTCAGAAGCATATCTGCAATGCTCCTGTTGGAAGACCTGACAGGTAAAGTATGAATCACATTGAATCACATGCTGTTCATGTACGCCTGCTATAACCACGTCCATGCATGTCCATGCTATTATAATTATCAGCTCTATCTGATGAAGCTGTTGGCCCAAGAGTCTTCAAAACAGCTTCAAAACATTTCAAACCGCCAAACAAAATGCGACGGCTACCCGCAGTGCAACCAAGTGCATCCAGCTTTTTTCGCTGTCATGAAGACGTGAGAACACCTCCGACTCATTTGGGTTCTTCAAAAAAACAAGGTAATTATTTACCGTATTTACCACCAGTATGTATATATATATAATTATAACGGGGAAAACATGATCAACCAATAGTGAAAAGAGAGATGTGAAGTTAAAAATTGATGAAGCGGAAAATTATGTCTGTGAAACTGTGAAACATTTAAATGCATTATTAATGTAATGTAATTAATGTAATATAGATTCCGACCAGGAGGTTTCCTGGGGTTCTCCCATCATTTTTCACTACCAAACCCTGCCCAGTGAGGCCCCGGCAGGGTACTGCCAGATCCACGACGGTGCAGGCCCTGTGCACAAATCACCATGACGTAATGCTGGGAATGGCATCGCCAATCACCCCCCCCAGTTGATTTTGTCCCAAGAGTCTCATAGTTTGTTCTTGTAGTATGTAATTAGATGTAATTAGTAGGTCAGTAGGTTTCCCAAATTTGGCCGAAATTATCCCGGTGATTCCGATTGCATCATTGAATCTCATTAATCTCATTCCCACATATTTACACCTAAAATTCTTCAGAAATGTTCAGAATGACTCATTGTACGGCCTGTGTCATTCCTGTTTTTGAGGTTTGGATGGGTGCCACATGACGCACATAATGCACATAGTATGAACATTCTCTCACAGTCTCAGACAGTCCTGAGATGCGGGAAGGTTTAATTTCCTGAGGCAATGTGTTTCCGCATGATGGACTTTGGCAACGAGAGATGGGATTGCATCGTCTGCACCATCCATGTCTACTAATGCCTATCCTCTGGAATATGTGAAAAATATGTGCCAATACCATCCAATATCTGGGTGCTTGAGCCGATGCCAGAAATATATAATAGATTATAAATTATAATGGCATATAATAGCACAACTACCCATGGAGGTGATGCTGTTCTCATCGCAGAGTTCTCGCAAACTGAGTCGCCAACTTTGGCCCCTTTACGCTTCCCTTTTGACTGGAACTCATCTGCTCTTTGCGCAAAGCTTCTTGATGGAAAGATGGCAGCCTGGCAGATCTCATAGCTCATGGCAGTCATGACGAAATGCTCTACATTTCTCTACCCTCAGCAATGGCAGTGTTTACTGATTTTACTGTGTACTGCAAAGCACACTAATATTCCCCGACTGAAAGTCAAATGTGCACTCAAGCAACCTTTGCCTTTTTCTGCTCATTGAAGCATGCTCGTAACAGACTTGCGCACTAGATGCGCCACTTGATCGCGCTTGTATAAAGCAAGGCAAGACTTACGGAATGAACTGTGGCGGAGGTATTGAAACAGAACCAATAATTACAGGACTGAGAAGCATCAACACTCACAAAATCTCACAGAGACCTGCGCAATCGGAATAATGACGGAATGGTTGTGGAAAATGCGCAAGGGCACTCTCCCAGAGCAAATCAATATAGCGAGAATAAGAATTATCGGTATCAATCGATCCACGTTCCAATCGTTCCAATCGTTCCACCGTTCGCGGAACGTTTAAGACGTCGCTGAAATCAGGACATCTGAGGCAATTCGATGTGGGAAGTGGGTGCAACTGGAGGAGGGTCCCAACAAGCGCCCGGGATTCCAGAACTGCGTGTGTCGAAACACCTCAGTTGCTGCTGGCCTGGGCCCTGGGGCTGCCAAACTGCAGGGCACATCCGCTCCAGCCCATCATGGTCCATCATGGCCATCTCATCTATGCCTCCCCTTGACATCCCAAAAAATCATCCGAAATCCCCATTTGAATCATTTGAAAGATTTCGAAGGCACATAAAGATACATAAAGGCACTATTGGACCTTACCATACTTATCCATATTTATCCATATTTATCCGATGACATCCCCACCTTCCCAGCCACTGGCGGCCAGGCACTCGACACAGCAGCTTCCCAAGACAGGCGCCACAGCAGTGAGGATCAACACCAGCCGTGACCACCACCTCAAGGTTGGATCGCCTCGCCAGCCAGGGATGATGGCAACCGGCAGTGCCACGGCAGTGCCATGTACCAATGATGTACCAATGATGTGTCAATGATGTACCAATGATGTACCAATGATATCTAATGATACCAGTATCTAATGATATCTAATGAGAATGACCAGAAGATGACCTTTCTGAGTGTTCCAAGTGGCAAATCAAATCGTGAGTGTGGTAGTACAGGTACCATCCCAGCAGAAAGAGCACCACAGTGGGAATGCAAAGGCAGCTGTTTACCTCATGGCAGTGGAAATCAAAGAAAGCGTGCTGGTAGGAAATTGATGCCTTTGGCTGTCCTGCAGCTCTGAACTCCTGGAATTCTCACTAGTCAGCAGCTTCCACCCTCTGTTCACAGAAGGCACGATAAGATAAACTTGCAAACAGGTCTCGCACGCCCAACATACATACAGAGAAGAATCTGAAAGGAGAAAATCCGAGAACGTTCTTCCCAAATCTACACGATCCTCAAGATCGAAGGGAATATCCTTGAATCCTGATCACACGAATAGCTCTGCTCAAGTCAAGATATCCCCAGGTGATATCTACTAGTAGCAACACTAGAGAACATCCATATAATATATAATATAGGGTACCTTAGGGGGCCCCCCCCCTGACCATACCCAGGAATAATTAGAAATTATTCCAGATACCTTGGAGGTTGTTCTGGGAAATTGTTCCAGTACGTGGCTGACAGTGCAGAAAACAAGAACCTGCAGCCAACATGATAGCAATCCAGCGCCATTGAACTCTACTGCACTCTGCAAAGTCATGAGTGAAACAAGTGCCCTTGCCTTTCAACATGTTCATATTTTTCATAGGCTCAATTGGTGTAAATGATTCATAAGAATTCATTTGAAGCAAATCATTCCCTCCCACACCCTCTATATACTTAATTGTGAATGAAGATGTTCAAATAGGTTTAAAGTTTAAACCTTGCTTGGTCCAGTTGCATGTTGGGCACAAGAAGACAGTTGCTCCTTTGCGCAAAGGAATGATGAAAGATTCATCCGGAGAGTGGCCAGCAAGCCATGAAGTTGTGAAGTCACCATTATCATCAACAGCAATCTATCGTATGTTGAAGCTCGAGAAATGTCACCGAACAATGCTTGTGAAAGCACCCCACCAATGCAGAGTCCTCCTTGCGAATATCAACTGGATATTGAGATTTTTCATCTCTGGCCCTCTGCTTCAGTCCTGCACAGCGTTGATTTACAAACATGGTACCACAGCATACCACAGCTGCATTCTGAGACTTTGGCGGGCATAGGTAACGACCTCTTTGTCCATGCCAGAGCAGCAAAAGTAGAGACCTGTCCAGGAAACATATTGTTGCGCACAACTGCCGTCTGCAATTGAAACAATCCTCCATGTGCTGCGCCAAAGTGACGCCAAAGGTAACTGAATGTGCTGGGAACTACTTCAATTCAAATGACAGTCTGTATTGTCACGGTACCATCTAGCAATAATTAGCGGTCACCCCAGTTCAAGCAAACCTGGAACAAGCGACAGGATGAGGCCGTAGAAAAGGAGCCATGTTGCTAAGGGCTTTTGACACTCCGCATCCCACCTGGGAGCCCAAAGCGCGTGAACACTTGCAATCACTAGCTGTCCCTCGCTGTGACCATCTGAACTGGACAGCCGGCAAGTTAAACCAAGAATTACCGTAACGAGAGGAAACACCCACAGCTATCCATAGCTATCCATAGCTATCCATAGCTATCCATAGCTATCCATAGCTGCAATAGCTATCCATAGCTGCAATAGCTACCAGAATTGCAAGAACTTTGCTGCCCAAGTGACCGGAGAATGGCCGTACACATGGCAATGGCAGCCGGGAAGCTCAAAAATCCAGAAACCAAACCTGCGCCTCCAACGACACTTGCCTGGGAATTTCCGGGGAGATTTTGCCTACTGCAACATACTGCAACATACTGCAACATTGGTTTTCAACTTTCGGTATAATGCGGTTGGGTGGCCACATAGTTGAAGAGTGCGAAAGGAAGCACACACTGAGCGAGCAATATGCAGCCAACTTGAATCCTCAGCATCTCGTAAGCCGTTTGTGTTGCCACTCGGCGCTGCAAGAGATTCAGCCCTGCATGATAATATTCCAAAGCTCATTCAATCTTAAACTTCCAGGCAAGCTTCTTCAGGGCTTGACAAGAAGTGATTTCTACGACTTCAATGGCGGTTCCAGTGGTTGTTGTGGTCGTCGTGGTAGTCGTTGTGGTTGTGGTGCTGGACAATGCTTCCCAATCAATGACATCGGGGTTGTTGTAGGTAAACTCGGAGCAGGTGGCGCACAAGATGCACCAAGTTGTTGGAAAGCAAGTTGACGCCACTTATGCATCATCGTTGGACAATGGTCTGCTTGGAAGTTCGCAAGAGCATGGAACGATATGGAACAACAACAACAACAACAACAACAACAGCAACAACAACAGCAACAACAACCACAACAACAGCAACAACACCAACAACCACAACAACACCAACAACACCAAGAACAACAACAACCAGAACAACAGCAACAACACCAACAACACCAACAACCACAACAACAACTTGTAACAACAACAGCAGCAACAACAACAACAACCACAACCACAACAACAACAATAACAACAAGAATAACAATAACCAGAACAACAGCAACAACAACAACAACAGCAGCCACAACAACAACAACAACCACAACCACAACCACAACGACAACGACAACGACAACGACAACAACGACAACGACAACGACAACGACAACGACAACAACAACAACAACAACAACAACAACAACAACAACAACAACAACGGCAACATGGAGTATTGAATAATGATGAATAATGAATAATATGGATATGACATGATATGACTGCAGCGAAGAGGCAATTCCCCAAATCAATAGGACCAATGTTGGAAGAAATAGGCATTTATTGAGGCCCTGCAAGGTGTCACCAATCTCATCGAGTAGTGCTCAAACCATGAAATGGTCAAGAATGCAGCCAAGGCTGCACTTGAGTTCTGGCATGAACTTAGGATCACAAAGAGAACAAGACAAATGGAGTCCTGCGAGTGGCCGCAGCAAACCAATGCATAGAGACCAGGTATGCTAAAAATGAGTGCCTGAGCCAGTCGAGTGCTATTCAAAAAAAAAACGCGGCGAAGCACTTGACAGCTTGACAATTCCATACAATTTATCACAATTCTGCATGATATGGCTTCAAAAGAATGGCAGGAACCTTGCAAACCCCTGTGTCCTCACCCCATCACAAGCTTTGGCTAATCTTACTGCAAGGCGCTATTATGCCATCAGCCCGAAGCCATGAGCGGAGTGATTCCAACTCAAGGCATTCTTCATCCCAGCCATTCGAGGCTAATCTCACCTAGGCTCGTCTGCAAATGCATCCTATGCATATTTTCCTCACCCAAAGAGCTCATGATCAAGTTTACGTGCCATAGCCTTCAAGGGCAGCATGCTAACACTCAAATTTGGAGATTTATGTTATGTCCTAGCCCAAAACAGTGCTTGCAGCATGCACATGCTGTAGCTCTATGACCGAGTGAATTTTGGTCAGCCTCCTCGTTGTCAATTTTTCGCTTACTCTGTTCCTCGTCCCTTCTTTGGTGCTAAAATGCTATCATGCTTACTCAGTAGGACACGTGCGCTCGCACGCAAAAAGATCATAATATCTTATAACGTTATATTGTAGATTTACTGATTATTATTGCAATTGTATGTCCACGACATTCCTTGTGCTCAAAAAAACATGCTGTAATTATGGTGGCCGGTTGCCATAGGACAGCCAGTAATCTGAGGTGTGCACAGCAAAAATACCGGCGACAGCTTGACCGACATGCAAAAGACCACCCCCTGCAGTCGGACTTTTTCTGGTTCTTCTGGTGACGGCTGAAGCTGTCAAATCACTTGTTTCTCCTTCAGTTGTCTTTATGTTTCCTTATGTTTCCTTCCATGCTTGGTTTTGTTCAGCTGTGTGGAACGATAAAGCGATCATACCCGATCCTAAGCGAGCCGTAAGCTCTTGCCGCAAGGTTTTTAGAAGCGAGACTGCAAGCGATGAGGCCAAGGCCGATGACATAGTCGCAACAGGCTGCGCCACAGCTGGGAGCAGAATCTGGTCTTCGCAGCCCAACTCCTCCGGCTTCCTGCCCACTGGATCCCACTGGTATATACACACTGGTACCGCGCATGACTGATGGGTTTGCAGCTGGCAGCAGCAACAAACGTTCCGCAGAATCATGGAGAATCTATTGAAAATAGCGCCTCCGCCATGCCAGGCTTGTCACAGCCTGCCAAAAGTCCTCATGTTTGCATCAAATGTCTTAAGTGGAATTTTCAACGGTGATCTGTGTCACATAGTGTGTTGATATCTCTGATATTCTCTGATGGTATTTACCTCACAAGCTGTCAGTCCTGGAGACCGGCTACGACATCAACATCTGAAAGCCTAACCTCTACGATGGTCTTGAGCCACTGGGGCACACAAAGTCCGCTGGTGTAAGCATCGAATAATCATGCCGACTATGCCTTACAAGTAGCATTCCAAACAATCTTTCTCAGAGGGTGGAGCAATCATCAGCAACCAAACCCTTCATGTTCAGTTCTTGCCTGTTGAGGCCCGTAGCCGGCGGCATCATGCGAGAAATCAATGAAGGTGTTCGTTGCAAGCCACCTGCATGTCAGGAGACTGGGAAAAAGATGTAAAAAGGTGAAACACATGAGCAATCTTGGAAACTCAAGGTTCACGAAAATGAACAAATTTGGGGAGCTCCCGTTGCTTACATTTGCTTACCACATTGGAGGAAAGCGTTCATGATCTACTTGACTCCAGAGCGCAAACTTGGGAGGGTAATTATCGCTATTTGGACAGGTCCCATCATGCCATCGCTTACTGTCATGTCTGTACAAGTTCTGAAAACCATTGAAAACCTATGTCCGTCATTGTCCGTCCCTTACATGTTTCCTATTGGAGTTTTCGGGATTCGGGCTCACAGCTCTGAACACTTTGAAAAGGTTCCCCGACTCTTCTCATCTTCAGATGCACGCAAGTCAGCCAACAGCTCCTATGACGATTATGACTGCTGGACGGGGATAGCAACAGGAACCTGTAATTAACCTGTGTGGCTCTACTTAATGATGACATATGACTGTGCCCGTCCTTGCAGATTTCATCCATCACCTTCGGCTCTCAAATCATTGTGGCATGGAATCGGCATCGATGTGGTCATGATATTATGGGCCGACAGTATATGGTACTAGTAGCAAAGGGGACTACACAATTATTGATGACCATCCCAAAAATCAAACCCAATACAATTCTGAGGCGAGATTTTTAGTTGTTGCAGACCAAGGTGCAAATTCAATTGCACAAGCATTCTGGATCTCTGGAATATGCCACCACGTTTCCTTAGAGCATTGGAACCAGCTCATCACATCTCCGAAAAGCTCTCATTGCAATATGTAACCACATTCAGCAAAACGTCACAATATTTGAGATCCGATGGCAGGTTCACCTGTCAACCCTTCATAGCGTCTTTTGATCCTTGTGATCCATATTATATGACTGCAGTCTGAAGTCCCACTCTGATGCAATAGTATACCTCCTGAGGGTGTCCTCTGTGGGATTTTCCAGCAGACTGGGCATCTCCAGTAGTCCGCGACCTGCGACCGGCCCTCTGCCGCAGTTTCCAGCAAGGCAACAGAAAACCAAGAGTTCACTGGGGTCAAGGCCATTGTAGATGGTGACGTCCCCCTATCCGGTGGACAACAAAAAAGAAACATAGCTCACAGAGAAAAAACACATGTATAATGTAGAACTTGTAGCTATCTATAACATTCTATAACTACTGTAATATAGGCAACACGTGACAATACCACACACACAGAAGGTGCACAGCTGACCAAATGAAGTTCACTGGAATGCTGAGGAAAGCACCTCATACTCCTGCGGGCAAAAGTCCACCAGGTGACGAATATGGTGACATCAGGCTTCCAACAGTTTGTATTATATTATTTTGCAACATCTTACAAGTTGTAAAATGTGGCTATGAGCCCCAGCCTGTACCATCAAGCCAATGAGCGTGTTTCCCACTGGTCTCAGCCAAGGATGACGAGCGCTGGCGCCCTTCCAGAATTCCTCAGCGAACGGATGGCACCTTGCGGGAAACATGTCTTCCAGCCACTTTGAATGGAAACATAACGAAACATGCATGGAAAATCTGTGAAACGCTTAAGTGCAGCGGGAATGACCGAAACTATAGAAACTGCAACTGCTTCTCCTGCTGCAACAGCAAAACCACGACTACTGATGTTGCTGCTTTCTGCTGCACATGCTCTTGCCATCTCCAACTAACTATCCCTCCTACCACTAGCTCACTACACCACCACTCCTTTTGCTGCTTCTGTGAGCTGACATATTCTCACCGAAAGTGGAAAAGGGAATTTGAAGAGAGCGGACTGCCGGGTTTCGGCTATGAATCTTGCAGCCATGAATCCTACAGTAAACAAGACATGCGCTATGTTGCCATCCGACATCGGATCTTTAGAGAATTAAGGGCCCCACCATCATGCTCAGCAGGTACTGCTTGATCTACAAATTCAAATCCCAAATGATCCAAACATCCAACGGGCTGCACGGCGGTGCACGGTGAATGAAAACACGATGCGCCTCTCGGCGCAGAAACTGCGACATGCGGTAGATGGGCCCCCTTTGTGATCCGACCTCAGAAACGCTGCCAAGCTACAGGTGATCAACGACGATCTATGAATCATCGGTTTGTTTGGTGATTGTTTATGATGGTTTATGGTACCCGAAGATTATGGGAAAGCCCACACTCCCATGTTTTAGAACGTCGTGAAAATATGTTTAATTAGTAATATTGTACACAATATTCAAAATTCATACATTACATGCATGCATAATCATGTATATTATTGCATACTTGCATATATTTGCACACTGCTTGTGTGGTCCAAGACACACAACGCTTAAGGTCTTGACACCGCCCCCTGTGAGGAGCATGGCCTGAGGGTTGACTTGCGAAACGATGAAGTAGTTCACCTTGCAAAACGCTTCAGTTGAGTCGAATTGACCAATGGAGCTCCAACAACTTCAACAAACATCCTAAAAATTGCGGTACAGTACATCCTAAAAATATCAAAAAAACTGTAGGTTTGGATCAAGAAAACCTAAGATCTTCTGCCAAGGAGCATTGAAGAGCTCCGACAGCCGAGCCATTGGCAAATCCTTATGAAAAGGCAAGCGCATTCAAGAGGAAACATTGGCACATATAAATTGCATATTATATCATATTATATGTAATTGTATACAAGTCAATATGGCCAAGATTCTCACAAGAGCATGTATCATGTGATATCATGTGGCATAGGGCAAAGCCATTGAGTTCCCGGCAGACTGCATCGAACCATCTTGCCACTTCAAGCCACCTATCAATTTTATGTATACTTTCGCATGGCAAGATATTTCTGTCATGCAATGACAATCTGTGGCGAAACTATGCGAAACTGTGGTAAACCCAAGAACAAACCTCAAAGTGTTGGAGATGCTGATATCAGTTGATCCTACCGGTCCTACCGTTCCCAGCTATGACGACACCGATGTGGTAAACCCAGGTCTCCCGTGGGCGGCCTGAAACGTAGGGACCGATGTTTCCGTGTCGATCTTTCACCAGCAGCTCCCTGGACCTTGGTCCACAAATGTACTATCCCAATTCTAGCCTCCTAGACGATGTTGACCTAATACTGTTACATCAATAAGTAAATAAATACATGAATATATAAATATATAACGGAACATATATATATAATATATTCCTTGTTTTGAGTTGGTAAAAACTGAAATATTTCAAAGGTGAACTTGCCCTCCCTCCAGAAATATTTCTCAGCTAATTGTGGCATCTGGACCCTCGCCACCCCGTTTGGCAGCCTAAAAAACAGGTGGGGGGGTACTGTAATAGTTCACGCCAGGTGAAATATTTCTCAGAAATTTCTTGCCTAACCCCCCCTAGATTCCAGGATTAAAAAGGGTGGATATATGTATACTAACATATGTGTATATATATATGTATATATATATGTATATATTTATATGTATATATGTATATGCATATATATATATATATTTATATGTATATATGTATATGCATACATATATATATATATATGTATATAAATACATATATATATATGCATGATTGTGCATGTGTGTATATAATAATCATGCTGTATTTATTTACTCTATTATATAATAGTATGTCAGAACAATCTATCACACAGATTTCCCATAAGCCTGGCACGTAAAAATGCCGGGAACGGCTGCAGAGCATTGCGCTGCAGACCAAACCTTTGGGGACTCCAAGGACATGAAAAATGAGTTTGGAGGACCCACCAGCCAAGTACGTGGCTCTATGCTGGTTCTCTGCTATAGCTGGCTGAATGACGAGAACCAGCCATAGACTCTGGAAGATTATGCAGTATCATGCAGTATCGAAAGGACCGAGTGCATTGCCAGAACATGTGGACTGGTCAAATAGTTGAGGAGCATTGGGTACCTGCATCATGACACTGTCCAGTCTCTGGACCTTAAAAAACACGAAAATCCAATGAAATTTACAAGGGAAGAGCATGTCAAAGAGGCAACCTGCCTGGTGTTCCCGGGCAGCCCACTCACTGTGATGTTGATGATGCGACCAGTCCTGCACAACATGATACAACATGCTTACGGAGATCAACGCGGATGCGTCCATTTCTCGGTCAGTCTTACGTTGCTCGTGCGATAGTCAGAATGTATTTTAATTACCCGGATCTCATTATGGTCATTCGTGCAGCTGGTTGCAATTTTGTGCGGTTGTCCTGTCAAAGGCCTCGAGGAAGGTATAGTCTCCGATGTTGTCCCTGCTGTGGCCATGTGTTGAGCCATGGCAAATCCCCATGGAAACCCACATTCCGTTGCAGTCTTCAGCCAATGAACCCCAAAGAGTCCACCTCGTCGTTTAGTTGTCCTATGTTAGCGTTGGGGCTTAATCAGTTAACAGGTTTCGGCTGTGAACTCAGTGCAAAAAATCTTGATGCTGCGCTCTCTTTCTGGCTCCTCTAGCTAGGTCATGTTGATAATGAAAAGAAATAGTTTCATGTACACCCGCATGTATTGTGAAAATAAAAGAACATATGGTGAAAATATATGAAAATATAAAAAACTATATGATCTGATCAAACGACATAATGTATAATTATCATAGATATACAATGAAAACCCCCAATTTTGCCGCATGCTTGCAATATTCAAGCAAACGCCAAAAATTGCAGCGCTTCCTGGTTTTACAATATTGATTACATATATATATATAAATATATATATGTACTTATCATATATATATATAAGTACATATACACATATTTACATATACATATATATATATGTACAAGTACATATATATATATATATATGCATGCATGAATATATGTATATATATATATATGCATGTATGAAAACTATATATATACTGTATATATATACTATGTAAATATACTATATATATACTATATATATATACTATATATATACTATATATATACTATATATATACTATATATATATACTATATATATATATACTATATATATATACTATATATATATACTATATATATACTATATATATATATACTATATATATACTATATATATATACTATATATATACTATATATATATACTATATATATATATACTATATATATACTATATATATATATACTATATATATACTATATATATATACTATATATATATATGTATATAAACTATATATTATATATTATATACTGATATTGTATATTTAGCAAGGATGAATTTTCGGGGGAGGTCTTGGAGCCCAGTTTTATAGGTATAATTTGTTTGGGGCCAACTTGGTTTCTTACAAAAATATAGGCCCCAACAATTTTTTTTTTAAAAAAACATGGTTACAAACAGGGTGCCTCTGGAACCTACGAGCCACAGGATTTATACAAAGATGGCACCGACTGCTTGTCTGTCTTTTGACGTCCCCATATGTCCCCATGATCTACCCCAAACAAACATTTTGTAGGGTCAGAATGGTCGTCATGATTTGCCAACCCCGTCCAGCGCTCAACTATTTCCCCAGCTCTTGCCTATATTGGTTGATGCCTTCCCATGCTTAGCATCACAATCCCTTTGTAACCAGTTTTTTGTAAAGAAAGGTTCCAATCTGTTTCGTGACCCTGGTATTTTCTGTTCAAAAGCGTAGGGTCCAAAAACCGCAGAAATATGAGGTCCAAGAACCCAGAGTTATGAATCCATATGAATCCATACGTGCTTCTGGGTCAATATTGGTTTCGGTATCTATGGGGTCGTGTTCCCTAAAGAACTTAAGATGCCAATTTTTCCGCCCCGGGCCCCTTCCCTGAGCCCAAAACCACGTAAAAACCGTTGTTTTTTAACATCGCCAAGATGAAATCCTTTGCCGCTGAAGGGCCCGAAACACTGTAAAAAACAATGCTTTTTTTTTTTGCCGTAAATTTCAGGTCCTTCAGTCCCTCTTGAGTAGTCCCGGGGTGCGTCGGGGGTGGGTCGGCGGAGGGCTATGTTGAACTGAGGCAGGCAGAATGCGCAGCGCTTGCCTGTATGGAAGCAGTCTGGGCCTATGTTGAGCGCACGTGGTGCCCATGTTGGGCCAAGTCGATCGTTTCAGCATAGATGGCCGAAACATGGCCCCAACATAGGTCCCAAGATGGCTCAACGTGGGCCAGCATAGGCCCAACATAGGCCCACATGGGCCCAACATAGGCCCAACATGGGCCCAAGATGGGCCCAACTTGGCCCAACATACGCCCAAGATGGGCCCAACATGGCTCAACACATGGGCCCGACTTGGCCCAACATAAGCCCAAGATGCGCCCAACATAAGCCCAAGATGGCTCAACATTGGCCCAACCTGGGCACAATCTGCGCTCAACATAGGCCCAGACTGCTTCCATACAGGCAAGCGCTGCGCATTCTGCCTGCCTCAGTTCAGCATATATAGCCCTCCCTGGGTTTGCGTGGAGAATCTCGGCCCAATCTTCCCACACTATAAGCCAAACGTCATTGCTTGGCCGGCGCCCGGCTGTCAGGCGTAAGCCTTTAAATTATATGTAATAATACCTGATAATATTATTAAGTGTGTGTATCTATATATATATATTTATTTATTTATTTAGTTATGTCATATCCGCATGAGTTTGGGACGTCGTGTGACTTCGCCTCAGGACTTTCCCCAAATGCTCTGAGGAATACAGCTCTTCACCCGTGCGGGAGAAGCGCTGCAGGTCCTGTCACCGTACCGCTGAACAAAAGCTGCCTGTGAAGCCCTGTGAAGCTTCAAATCCCGTCCTTTCCACCGAAGAATTCGAGGGAAAAGTTGTCTGACCACGAGAAGTCTTCCTATTGCAAAGCACAATGCTTCTCATCTGCCAAAGCTGACTGATTGGGACCAAAAGGCAAAGCACACAACCTCAAAACACATGGCCGTCCTGCCACATCTCCGTCAACTCCTGCCAATGGCTGAAAGAGTCAGTTGCAGTCTGTGGAAGCACGGAGTTGTCCATGGAATCTCCTCATCGGTCCTCACCCCTAGCATCCCGCACCTTGAGATAGAAGCATAAAGCAACTTTCCCAATAAGTTTCTCAGCAGCTTTGACAAAGGTGTTGGATCATGTTTGGGTGATTTTTGACAGGAACTAAGCTTAGAACACGATGGAGCCCGCTGATGTACCACTCATCACCCGCGGCAACAAGCCATTCAAATGCAAGGCCTTATCAGCAGTGCGCGTGAAACCACGCCCAACGTTGTTGTGATTTGCAGTTTCTGGCCTTGACGACACCAAAGTGGTACATGCCGACCTTGGCCAAAACATGCCAAAACCATGGCCCTCAGCCAGTGGCGCTGAACAAACAAACAGAAGTTCAAATCTGGTCAAGCAACTCAGTGAGGCATATTCAGACATGCAAAGTTCCATGTTAATCTGTTGTGCATGGTGCCACACGGTGCCATGAATCCCATGTAGATAAGTATTGGGTATGGGGGTATGCCATGGCGTACCAATCAAACACATTCAAAGACCCTAGCATGACCTGAACATGCGCACGTGTTTCAAAATGTTTAAATTCTCATGATTCTAAGGTGTCGCTGACAACCGTGGAGAGGTATCTTTCTCGAAATGGAGGTTTCCTAAAATGGAGGGATCCCTAAATCATCAATTTTCATAAGATTTTCTCTATAAACCCCATTCTTGGGTATCCCCATTTATGAAAACCTCCAAATGTTCCCGACTGGGCTTGGTGCAGATGCACCCCCAGACAGCAGCAAAGCACTGCGACCAAAGCCGTGCTTGGTCCTCAGATCTACGGCCGCGGCTCGTGTGGGAAGCACATCTGGGATGGTTTGTGATACCTCTAAAATGGCACTTACGGCACATAAGAAGTAAGAAATATTAAAATTTAATAATAATTATTATTGCTATTATTAATATTATTATCATTATTATTATGTTTCTTATGAAATTTAACGAGCTCCTGGGATTTTGTGAACGATTAATTGGACCAATTCCATTTATGGAAGGCTGATCCAATGCAAACCCGTGCAAACCATGACGCTTAAGTTTTTTGGTGCCACCCTTGTGCGCGTACACTGCACCAAATATTGCATCTTGACCTTGATATTCCCTAAAAATCACAAAATCCCAGGAGCTCGTTAAATTTAATAAGAAATATAACATAATTAAATATATATATATATGGTACTTCCAACAGCCACGCTAGAGGTGGCCGTTACCTAAAAGCCATCTCAAGAAATGGAAGGTTCCTGCGGATGTTGTGCAAAAATGGAATAACCCTGATCATATATTCAAAGTTCGAAGTTAAAATGGAGCCCCCTTCCTTTGAATGCTCAAACTGGCAATCTTATGATTGAGACACCCATCAAAAACTTGAATCAACCCAATACAGTATATAAATGTACACACAATATCATACAACATCACGCTGCATAATCTTCACCTCGTACGTCCAACAGCCATCCTATTCGGGGCCGTTAGCTAAGAGCCATCTCAAGACATCGATTGTTTGAATGTCAACCCGAACAAAGAGGTCAGCGTCCGTGGCTTTGATTTCATACTTCCATTTTAAAGCAGTATATTTTTCATTGGCCAGAAAAGGCGCCTTTAATATCCATTTATATCCTATTATTGCATACTCCCAACATCCAAAGCTTGCCATGTTATGATACCAAATTGGAAACAAGTGTGTGTGTGTGTGTGCACCCTCTTGAAATGTCCCCTCAGAGACTCTTCCCCCCCTTGAGCGGCAGATTCTCAAAAAAAAGTTGTGCACCCAGGAAACAAGTATGGACCCCCCATTATTGACATGTATGTGTTATATTTCAGATGCGATTGCCAACTCTAGAGGGTACCCTATCTTGATCTTCGTGAGATTCATCTACTTTCATCGCGGGCGGTCATAACATCAACGGCAGAACCGTGTAGCTGCCGCAAGGGTCTGTTCCACATATCATTTTCAGGTGGTTTTTTTAAAAAAACAAACCCGGTACCAATATTTATTCGACCAAGAAATGCTACCATGATCATGATCCCAATCCCCAACTTTCACGGTATTATGGCTTCATGGCTTTCACGCCGTGGGACGGCTTTTTCACGCTAATCGCTAATTCACGCTACCCCTCCGGATGTATTTTTGGCATGTTAGTTTAATTTGGCATTAGAATATTTTCAAATTTTGTCGTGCCTTCGGAGGGACCCACATTCGGATTTTCGATTTACCAAAGAATACCGGAAAAAAAACACACTATACAACACTACTACTGTAGATATAATCAATATTTCTGCTGGAGCGCGGGTTTTGATTGCGTCGGCACTAATTTTGGGTACTTGGCAGGGGCCTGGATGTGACCTCTGGAATTTCACCCTAAACTTTGAACATGCATTAAAATGATCACAGCTGGTGGTGACAAAGAAATAAAGAATAACCATTGATTATGAATCAGTTGATCTTGATGGATCACCACATGTTTTGGTAATTCCGATGTTTATCTAATTCTGCTCGTAGGTGGGCCACGGGAAGGCACATCACTGTTTTGATCTGTCTCGTCGCAATGAAAAAGAATCACCCCCAGCTGTCGTGCCTATCAACTTTTGATGGGCGTTCACTTTTGATGGGCAATGTCAACTTTTGAGGGCTGTTCTACATGTATCCCCCTAGCATGGCTTTTGACGCGCCAGGTTCAGGTTGATGATGATGATGATGATGATTATGATGATGATGATTGTGATGACTAAAAGAGATGATTCCATCTTCAGGATCTATGTTTCCATCTTGGAAATGATATCATCAGAAGCTATCATAATCTTCAAAACACAAATTGAATTCGGTCTATACATTGCAAAATGCCCGCGGGAACTGCAAATCTAGGACGCTGGCTCAGAATATGTATGCCACTACTGACTTGGGATGGCCGTTACACTTGGGATGGCCGTTACCTACTTGTGAGGTGCTTAGGCAAAGCGCCCTCCTAGCACGGCCTTTGAAGCAGCAGGTATTTATTAGTATTTTTTTAATATCATTATTGTTATTCTTATTGGTATTGGTATTGGAAATTATTATCTTTAATGTTAGTATTGTTAGTTTTTATTATTATTATCACATACATATACATATATATAATTATATATATATTACGTATACACCCTAGCTTTCCTCAACTATTGTTTAAAATAACCTTCCCAGAAAGGCCGTTTTATTTTGGACAAGAGTGACCATTTTCAACTATACCCGGATCCCCCGCAGACCAGAAATTTGGTCTGAAGTGATTCAGTCTACAAATCAGACTGATCCAGAAATCTCGCCTGAGTTGAAAATTCTCGCCTGAAGTGGTTTTGCTCAATTTTCACCAAAACATTCAACAACATATTAATACATATTATATATATGATAAGAATAAATAAGAGAACTTCAGGTTTTTGTCCAGGTTACATAAGGTATAATAGTATACCGGTATACTCCTACCCAAGAAACGCTTCATGAAATGGGGCCACCGCCACCTCAAATTCCCTAAAGTGGATGGACCATCATGAGAATTTCCACAGTGTGGTTGAAAAAAAGGTAAGAATCACATTCCCACTATCTCACCAAAATCGTTCCCAACATGAGTCAACTGTTTTTTTTCAAAAATTGATCCTCAGGAATTGTTGCCCGGTTTTTTCTTGCAAAAAAAAAACGCGTCACATGTCACAATGTGCTTGACATGTTCGAACATGTTCAAAATTAATTTTCAAAAACATCATAACATCACAATTCATTTGGGTTGCCCCAAACAGATCGCACCAAACATGTTCAGGGCTTTGAGCCCCAGCACCCGGGCACATTCTCAGGTCAGCACATGCGCCAACTTTTACAGTACCCTTCCAATTTTTAACCGCATTCAAGCTGAAGCAGGGGTTATCAGGTGAAAATAGTCATGAATTGAATTCGTGCCTGCAAATAAGCTACAGGAATTCTCGCCTGAATTGGATTTCTCGCTTGCAGTCTATTTTTCTGCCCGATTGTGAAAAAGTCTACTTTCTCTGTTCAGCCCAAAATATCAGCCTGAATGGTGATCTAGGTATGGCCATTCCTTGCCTGAGGCCTAGCCCAAGAACCGTATACAAACCATAGACAAACTGTAGAACGAGCCGTGCAAAACAAACATTTTTTGCCGTAGACCTTTGTCTAAAATTGAAACAGCATGAAGAACCATCCCAATCGAGGGACCAATATTTTTCTGACAAAAAAGAGTGCGGGACGTTGTGGGTCCCCAGTTTTTACGTCATTTTTAGCTGTTTTTTGTTATTTTTAATGCATTTATTTTATTTCTTCAAATAAATTCTTACTGATTAAGTATGGTTCTAGATATGACAAAGTTTATTCTAAGTTCATCAAGTTAAGACATAATATGAACGTTTTTATTAAAATTATATACTGCGGCACATACCCTAAATCGCATTTGAATTCAAATAATGACGAAACAAAATCTATGCTACATATTGGGGATGCCAAAGCAAAGGAGTGTCAAAGGAAAGGGATCTCAAAGCCAATGGTATGTCACTGCAATGGGATGGCAGAGCAATAGACAAGCGATCCGGAATTTGTTGCAGCTGAACTACAGATTAGAAGTATCGTGAATATAATTCTATTTATTGGCGTTTTATAGATATTGTTATTTATTTTTTTTGACCTTTTGCAGAATATGGATCGTGATCCTTATTTGGTTGAACATTCAAGTATGATTGCATGCATGATGGCCCAGGGAGCCAACTAGAGACAAATGACTTTTCTAGCAGACAAGATACCCTAGAGAGTTGCCAAGAGACAGATGCACGTGTAACGGACAAGGATGAGGCTGAAGACTCAATGGCTTAAAGAGCCTCCAAGGTACAGACGAGTGTGCAGCAAACATGATAGCCCAGAGAGTTATCTGGAGACAGACAACATTGTAATAGACAAAATAGCCCAGAGAGGCACCTAGAGACAGATGACGTTGCTTGAGGCAAGATAGCCCAGAGAGCCATCCAGATTTTTTATCATCTTATTCTTCGTGTTCCCTTTATACCTGTTCTCCTTTTGTTTTCTTGTCAAGGCCATGGGATATCGAAGCAATGGAGGGGATCCCAGTCTGCTTACTATGGGGCAGAGACCAATCAAACAGAATAGGAGACAGGACAGTGTCTCCCTAGATGGGCTATCTTGGTGGCTCTAGGTGGCTCTCTGGGCCATCTTGCCTGCTACAGCCTCGTATGGTATTCTTATGGGATTTCCAGTGGGTTCTTATGGGATTTCTATGGTATGTCTATGATATTTCTATGGAATTCCTATGAGATGTCTGAGGGAAATCTATGATATTCTTATGGGATTTCTTTGTGGTACCTATACTAATTCTATGTTATATCTATGATATTTTCAGATGATTCCTCCCCTCCCCTAGCTGGGCTATCTTGGTGGCTCTAGGTGGCTCTCTGGGCTCTGCTACAGTCTCATATGTTATTCTTATATGATTTCCACTGGGTTCTTAATTATGGGATTTCTATGGTATGTCTACCTTGTTAGTTTATACGCCTGTCCGTTGCGTTTGCAAACACTCTTCAAAGCAAATTATCAGGACGCATCAGGTAAGCATATGAGATATCCACAGAAACAAGAAAAATAGCAAGAAACAAGAACAAGAACAGAACACAAATGTAAGAAGCTCCACGACAAGAAAAAATATATCTGGGTTTGCTCTATAGGCCGTCTTGGGAGAGGTAAAGGGGGGGGTCAGCCCAAAAAAAAAAAAATGTTTTTTTTGTTTGTTTTCTGTGTGGCTCTTTCTTTCCTGTGAATTAGAAATATAATCAGAGTCAGGTGTTCCTCAAGTCTGCTTGTTAGTGACACTACAGATTCATAAGCATGAATTCCGTAGACGTAACATTTTTCCTAACAAAGATTCATATGTAATCTGTCACGTCGTCTGTCCAGACATGTGGAAACGTGGGAACTGAGAAACGTGGGAACTGAGAAACGTGGCTTTTTCTTGCAAAAAAAAAACACGTCACATGTCACAATGTGCTTGACATGTTCGAACATGTTCAAAATTAATTTTCAAAAACATCATAACATCACAATTCATTTGGGTTGCCCCAAACAGATCGCACCAAACATGTTCAGGGCTTTGAGCCCCAGCACCCGGGCACATTCTCAGGTCAGCACATGCGCCAACTTTTACAGTACCCTTCCAATTTTTAACCGCATTCAAGCTGAAGCAGGGGTTATCAGGTGAAAATAGTCATGAATTGAATTCGTGCCTGCAAATAAGCTACAGGAATTCTCGCCTGAATTGGATTTCTCGCCTGCAGTCTATTTTTCTGCCCGATTGTGAAAAAGTCTACTTTCTCTGTTCAGCCCAAAATATCAGCCTGAATGGTGATCTAGGTATGGCCATTCCTTGCCTGAGGCCTAGCCCAAGAACCGTATACAAACCATAGACAAACTGTAGAACGAGCCGTGCAAAACAAACATTTTTTGCCGTAGACCTTTGTCTAAAATTGAAACAGCATGAAGAACCATCCCAATCGAGGGACCAATATTTTTCTGACAAAAAAAGGCGTTCCGCAAAAAACCGTTCTTGCAACAACAATTATTCAAAAATTGTCTTTTGAAGTATTGCATATACTATATTGGAAACGGCATTGTCAGAGTTGAAACAAGCAAACATATCAATACTTTTCTCAGCATCACACTATGCGGACTATGACCAGCAATTTCTGTCCGAATAGGCTGGTCAGTCGGTCTTGTAGGGTCTCATTCAAAATTGCATCTTACAACACTGCTGCACATCACCGAACATTCCAATATGATCTGCCAAGGATTAAGATCTGCTAAGTCTGCTAAGTCTAGGTCTCATTGAAGAACGCCAGGCGTTCTCTGATGGCTTCCTGAGACATGGCGCGGCTTTGCGTGGCTGAGGTGAGCCCTCAATCGCCGTGGTGGCTAATGCTACGCCGCCCAGCCTTCTTCGCCTCTTCGTCTGTGCGCACGGATGGCGCATTGTAAGAGAAGCCTACCCATGCCATGGCCTTCCGACAAGTCTTGGTTCAACGTAAACTTGTACTGTAAAACTGATGTCACTGATGTCGGTATTGTCGTGCTCAATCAATCGAGCACCCTTTTTTTCATCTGTTAAGCAAACTTCTTACCATCCTTTGCCCAAAATGCTGCACACTGTGGCACTTTGGAGCCTCGCAAATAGTTTCGACATACTTTTCGATCATCACTTTTGTCCCGGTGTTGGTCACCTGGACTGAGAGATTTGGATTTGTGACATTCTGTGACATTCTGCCACGATGTTTTCCTACTGAACAGGGCAGCAAGGCGAGCCTGGAACAGGGCCGGATTACAAATGCCGAAATGCTTCCTCAGCAGCTCTCCTCGCAAGGCCTGGGAGCGGCATGGAACTGTCCTGGTTCGAACACTGCATCTGCAAGCGATGCAAAAGCCTGATTCATGCCGAGTTAGTCCTGATTCCCCAGGGATCCACGCATACATACAAGCATAAACATCATTGGATTCCTGCCAGGTCATGCCAACAGAATGATCGAATAATCATGTCAATTGAAATTTGATCATGTATGTGCAAGTCAGTTGGGCAGACCATCATTTCTCGGTATCTCTTGGTCCGTTCTCCTGGGCACGTCTGACAGTTGTCACTTTTCGGCTTCCAGAGGCTCCGGATATCTCCGGATGCACAAAAGAACAAGGACCCCAAAAAATGATACAAGTGATACAAGCTTAAAATATTCTGCAAATATTCTGCAAATAGATCAAACCGTATCATTCATGAATGACATCGGGTTGCTATTTTCAAAGCTGAGAGCAGGAGCATTTCGGGCCAAGGAACTCAAGCGGTCAGAGTCAAACAGGGAAGAGTTGTCATCACCTCATCAACATCCCCAACATTCAAGCATCAAAACCAGCTACAGTATCTATAGCAACAAAATTGGTAAAACCAAAATTGTGGTATACAATGGCATGCATACATGCATATAAAGAATCGCAAGGAATTGTCGGCATGTATCTTGAAGAAACCAACATGAGAAAAAGAGCGTTCGATATGGTATGTAATGCCCATAATACGATGAATAAGATATACACATGTGACATTTAATTCTGGTGGTTCAGGAGCCGAGCAATCAGACATATCCGAACGGAATCATTCTTGAAACTGGAATCTGTTCCGAGGGCCCTAACACACCCTAACTAATGGACGGTGTGTAAAAATGTTGCAAGCTCGGCCAATGTCCGCCAACTTATTATATATATGGTCTCGTGTTCTCGTGTTCCGTGTTCCTACCCCCTCCCCTCCCCCTGTGGTGTGGTGGGGGTGTGGTTCTGTCCCCCTGGGCCCTCCCCCCCCTGTGGTGTGGTGGTGTGTGGTGCGGGGTGTGTGAGGGGGGTGTAGTGTATGTATGACAATATATGGCGTGGTGGGTATGGTGAGTATGTGATTATCTGATGTACGGTATGTTTCATATGTATGGTATGTTTGGCATGTATTGTCGGTATAGTATGTATGGTAAGTTTGGAATCTATGGTATGTTTGGTATGTATGGCATGAATGGCTGGTATTGTATGGATGGTAGGTATGGTATGTAAGTCTGTTGGGTACACTATGTTTGATATGACAGTATGTATGGTTTGTATGGTATGTATGGTTACTATGATGGGTATGGAATGTTTGCTATGTAAGGTAGGTATGGTATGTATGGCATGTATGTTTGGTATTGTATGTATGGTAGGTAGGTGTGGTGATTGTGTTTCATATGTATGGTATGTGTGGTATGTATGATAGGTATGGTATGGTATGGTCAAAGTTCGTGTGGTATGAATGGTATGTATGGTATCATTGGAATGTATGGTAGGCACGGTATATGTTAAACACATGTAGTGTTGTGAGAGTACACAGGTAGTAAGTAGGAAGTAGATACACATGTATATATGACGATACGTAGGTAGCACGTAGGTACTTTGAGGGGGTATGTGTGCTACGTCGTCTAAAAGGTAGCATGTACCTAGAAAATGGGAGGCTGGTAGTCAGAAATGCTGCAAAGACCTAGGAAATACGAGGCTGGACCTCAGAAATGCTGCTAATAGCTTGCAAATAGAAGGGAAGGGGGTGCTACCTGGGGACCCATACCATTGGCGGGGGGGTTGGAACGCTGGACCATATATTAAGTAATTTATTATATAATTATATATATATATTATAACAATGGTCATAAAAGGTCGGGAGTCGGGAACCAGGCATTCGCCAGGCAAGTGCAAAGATATTTTTAGAGTGCTTCTCAGGCCCAAACGTTTCCATCTGTCCTTCCCTTCTAGTCTGTCCAACTTCTCTCCAATATGTTGGAAAGAAGCATAGTCTTTGCACTTCCTCTCAGATTCAGAAGAACCGACAGAAGTGCGACAGAAATGACAGAAGTAACAAAGGACACCGAATACAAATCTCTCATGAATGCCTGCTGTGCTCCCAACCTGCGTGCCAATCTCAATTCTTCCCGCAGCCGTCCCTGCAGCACCAATGAATGCATTACTGTATCACATCTCCGAAACACATCCTACATCATCCCACGCTTTATGCCAAACAACGTCTACAATGGTCAACCCGTAGTGCACGCCTTTGGTCCACCCAGGAAGGGGATTTGTCTGGTGAGGGATCGGATCCAGCGGCGAAGTCGCCAAAGCCTGCTGTGTCAGAAAGAACTCTATGGGTCCAACATGCAAAGGCGTGCCAAATTACCCAAAGTCCTAAGTCCTAAGTTTGGAACGCGTGGCGCACGATGATGAGCGCTGTCAAAGCTGTCAATTGTCGGAGAAAAACCTTAAGCTGTAGAGTTGCAGCATGAGGTCGCACCCAGAATCCTGACTACATGGATTCTGAGCACGCAGCGTCTGGGGCCAATACACGCAAAGTAAGCTTAAGCCTCAGATGAGCTTCAAGGCAGTTCAAGGCACTCTTTCCATATCTTTCCTCCGTCCGAAAAGCTTCAAGGTGTGGCTTAACGGGCTGGGCTTGCGTCACTATTTGAAGCACTCGGATGCTTGGATGGCGTGATGCGATGGAGGTCAGGCCGCTCGCCATGATGAAACGATCAAGTCACCCGAATTGTGAGCTTTCAGGTGAAGGCTGAACTCAGGGCTGCTTATTTTCCAAGATGGTCCAAGTGAAACATGTGTTGTATATACAAATATATACAGTACATATGTTACATGCATATAAATACATTTATGTATGCATATGTGTATATATATACGCGACATATAACTTGTATATATATATACACCGATGATTTGCATTAGACAACTGCCCAATCTCCATGAAGATAGGACTCCAGCTCAGAATCACGTGTGGCCTGTCTCTATAAGCTTTGATCGGCGAGGAAGACATCGGCCCACAAATCACATGTTGCCTGCAAGGGGTATTGCAACAGAATCCAGCCACATGAAGGATGGACAGCGGCACATTTTTTCTGACGTCATCTTGTCCAGATCTTCCATCTTCGCTTCACAAATCCGAAGCGGCCAGCATGATGTGCGCATTGTGCAATTAGTTGAAGGAGTTCTTGGAACCTTGGCTTCCGCTTCCAACATCAACTGCTTGGCTTCCCAAATCATTCAGATTTCAATGATGCTGAAAACCACTTGCGAGATCTTAGGAGTGCACCAGTCCATCTTGCCATGTACTCCATACCAGCTCCTGGTCCAACTGACCTGCCATCTACTTGCAACCACTTGCATGGTGACCGTGCAAGGATCGACTGTGACGTGTCAAAATCTAGGGTAAGAAGAAAACATGAAACAAATTGAAAAATAAAAAATACAATATAATACAATGACAATAGATTGAATACGCGGTGCCATTCTTTGGGTCCAGACCCCTTCATTCTCTTGTCAAATTTATTCTTGTCTGGCTCCTCCATGCGCACATTCTTGTACCTTGGCATATCTAGGCAGCTATGCAACTGCGGCTTGTGCAACAGCGGTGGCATCTTTGAAGTCCCGGCCGTTCAAAGAACTGCTCGGTGTATCCGCCTTCGGAACCGCAAAGACGCCCCATGAAAGCCGTTAGTCTCAAGGGACTGAAGGGTTGCTGTAAGGAAGGCGCTGGAAGCATGAAACTGATCATCTGATCTGATGCTGTTAACCCACCATAACCCACCAACAAATGTTTGGCTAGGAGTTATCACCAGTTATCACCCCAAAAAATCCCAAATACCAAAAAACATCTCCATGGCGGCCGCAGTGGCCTCGCCCACCTTCATTCCAGTTTCTCCACCGTTTTCGCTCCTGGAACAACACCGCCCTGGTCTGAAACATCTGAAAAGGTCAAACTCCAGTTGCTGCCCATGGGCAATCACAAAGGAAATAGCCAGTATGCCAAACACATCCCATTTTAACATAAAGCATGGGCCATTCAGGTCAGTTTCATTGAAGCATCATGAAGCATCCTGAAGGATTGAGGCAGGGCGCCCCGCTTTTTCTCCTCAAAGATTCTAAACAATGCATTAGTTTGTTGGCACCGCTGCGGCACACGCCGGCTTCGGTTTGCTCCCTTCTGTACAAGTGGGCAGCACTTAAAAGTTCGCTACAATGTCGTTGCCAAGATTTCAGTTGCGCTTTTTGCAAATGCTGCGCCAATTTCAGGATTGTTCGAGTGTGCAGTACTCGGCCCAGGCTCAGGCAGGAGAATATATGTTGTAAATTAAAAAGTGGGTTCTGCCGCCCTGCCTGGGAAGCGATCTCCATAACTACAATTAGGCGAGGTATAGACAAATGGAGCAACGTAGCACATTGCGTCCAGCAGGAAATTCAGCGAAGTAGATTGTGGGCGGAAGGGCATGGCATATCATGGCATCATATGTCAGTAATTAAATATCAGTGACATTCAGTGACAACCCGGGTGACCAAGTGACCAATGCTGCATTACCCTGCAACAAAGATGCCCATGTTGCCCATTCCTACCGGTCCTACCCAGCATTCTGTTGCTGGCCTCGTGAATGCTGCAATGGCGCTATCGGTGGCGCCAAGTCTCAGTCACCCATCTCCTTCACCGGAATTCGAAGCATCTCAGCCTGGCACGGAGATCTCTGAGATCTCTGAGAGATTCTGAGAATCTGATGGCCTCTTCTTCCCAGCTATGGAATGATATGGAATGCTGTAGCCATGGGTCTGCAGTTGCCTCATCTTCATCTTCGCCGTTCTTCACCTTTCAGACTTTGTGTGATTTTATATGATTTTATGATATGTTATATGTTGTCCAATGATCAGCGCATCTCAGGAAGATTGGGCACTAGAGATATCAGATTGCCAAGCTATATCCCAAGCTTGGATCCGAGGAACAGCTGCCAGGACCTCCGATTTCTGCTCCTGGCTCAACCTCTCCACATTGTTCTTGTTCTTATTGTTTTTGCTCTCCTTGTCCTGAAAAAATGTATTTTTGCCATGGATGGTAGGCCTGCACTTGTGTAGCTTGCCTGCTAATGAAATGGTAGTGGCACATGGAGAAAACCCTGCAACACTGCAACGGGATCTCCTTGGCCTTTGATGTTGTTGCTTTGAGCTCAGACTCCATATCAGCAGCCTCGGGGCATCGATGAATTCAGGGCTAACATAGCACGGAAAGAGGCACGGGATTGTTGAATATGTTTGAGGTCGGGTCCTCAGCACCTGCCCAGGAGGAGCAATGAATGACGAATAATTACGGATAAGAAAGTTTGACTCTTTTGCCAAGGGATGCACAAAGTCTGTTGGTCAAAACTCAAACCGTCAGTGTTTCCCGCATTTTCATGCATGTTCTATCTTCGTATTCCATCCCTGCATGGTGCCGCTACTCGTCCTCTCTACGGCACTTGCAGGTGCCAGATTTTCAGTGTTCCGATTCATTTGGATCTGATGAGTTGCATGCCGGTTGACTTCGTCGACTTGAAAATTGAATGAAATCATATATTTTATTGTTTTTTCCTTCTTATTATTATTAATATTATTATTAAATAATTATAAATATACACATAATTACACACACATATATATATATATATATAAATCATTATAATTCCTGTCCCCTCAAAATCAAAAGGGAAACTGATGCTTTGTCATGAACATCAAAATTCATCAGGAGCCCTACCAGAGTACACCTCAGGCAGGGTGAACCTACTGCTGCACTCATGACCGGGGAGCAACAAAAAAGCTAACATCAGAATAGCAGCTATTCTCTTCGAGTGATTCCGACATAGTTTCTGGCATACTATATATGCAATTATATATAATTATATAATATATATATATATAGTTACATATACACATATATATATATGGCACATTTATTCCGACATTCTATCTGACATTCTTTCTGGCACATACCTTGACATTCTATCTGGCATTCTATCTTGCATTCTCTCCGGCATCTGGCTGATGCCCGGCAGTGCCCACTGAGATCTGGAGCTCGCAGTTGAGGTCTGGCAGTGCCCATTGCGATCCGGAACTCGCAGTTCAAATCCGAGGCTGGCGGAGGAGAAAAAGGCGAAGGAGGAGAAAGCAACTCTGATAAAGTCTAGAGACCCTCACCTGGCAGGTGGGGAATAAATGTCCTTTCTGAAAAGAGTCATTAAGCTAAGGCTAACGCCCAAGAAATTAGAAAGTATATATCTCAGCGTATTGCAGACCCCAAAAAAATATTGTCGGAGAGAGCTGGTGGGGTCATTACCACAGCAAAGCAAGTCAGAGTTCAAAAGGTTGTCAAAATCAGTCCAACGTTTGGCAAAATATGGCAAAATGGCTGACCTTCCTTTATTTTCCACCATTCTCTTTTGCCTCGGGCAGCTGAGCAACAAGATTTGCCTTTCAGTTGCTGCCAGTTTGGGGATGGGATCCGAATCCCATGACCACAATGCAACGGGCTGTTACGGGGTCTATGGAGTCTATGGATGTCTATGGTGCATTTGAAAAGGCAGCCAGTTTGGATAACCCGAACGCCGCGTCATGCTTTGCAGCTTTGTTTTCAGAATTTCAGTGATCTGAGAGGGAAAAAAGTAAATGATAAATGTGACAAAAAATGGACTGAAACAGAACGGAATCCATCGTAAATGATAATGCTGAACCTTTGTTCGGAAGAAAGCACATCATCGAACACCATCGAAAAGGCTGGCCTTCCGCATCTGCTGGTATCTCCCCCTACAGCAACGTGGAACATTGGAACATGTGCAGAATTTCAAAGACTGCTACTAAACTACTAAGGATATTTCGCACTTCCATGAAAAGTTCATTTATATACATTATATACTCTCATATGTTCAGTACACCGTCTTCCATGCGAGCAATGCTGGAGCAACAACAGGTCCCAGCATGGGCCTCGCCACCTTCGACATGGCTGTGTTCGCTTCCTTCCTTCCACTCTGATGCCTCAAGATCGTTCTGAGGATTTCTGAAGGTATCAACTCCACAACAAGTCATGCCGCAGCGCTACTGTACTGGCAGATATGCTGAGAACGATTACAAGACTTGAGATTTCGGCCACATTTTCTCTTGCGTGTGGCACCTGGTGAGAACAAGTCGGAAAACACCAAAAGAGGAGGCTTTTGCTGATTTGCTGACTGCAGTGTCGCTCAAATCGCCTCGTGTTCGACATTTTCTTCAAGAGACTCCGGGACCTCACCACAGTAAACTGAGAACAGGATAGAACAGGCATGCGGCATGCAAATCAGATTTCAGATCTAACATTATAGCCAATAAAATAAAATGCAATTCATTGATGATGCCTGTGTACCAGCTTGCTGCCTCATCAGCCCATTTGAACTGAAATGGTTTCCAAAGCTTTCTGTGTAAAGCCCCGACCGTCTCACGCTTTCTAAAGACTTGCTCTTCCTCGGTCTGTTTGCTGCCCTCCAAGTATATAGTTGTTGGCTGTGCACCTAAATGATCAAAATCATCTTTGGCCCCCTGCAGCAACATCTTCAAACGGCCGCTCAAACCTGCAAGTGCATGCAAACGCTATAAATGCTGTTCATGGATGTTCATGGCTGCATTCATGACTCCCTATGTGCTTCTACATTATGAACAGGTATGAACAGGTCCAAGGTTCCCCTCCATGGTTCCTCTCCATTGTGTCCAGTCACACATCGTCTCACAATGTCAGGCCCGGGCGTTGGCCAAGGAGCACTTTCCGCTTGAGCCTGTGCTTGAGCCTGTTGCACTTCTTCATTTTGAAGCTCTGCGACAGCTGCTTCCTCGGCCTCAGCTTTATCATGTTTTTAACCATATTTGCATCCATTTGCTGCATCCTTTTTGCGCCAAGAATTATGGAGACCTTGGCTTTGGGCCGCTGCAGCCTCTTGCAACGCCTCAAAACAAAAGGGGCGCACGCAAATTCAGGTTTAGCCGCCAAATCTTGGACTGTGACTATGACAATGTTGCATGATCTTATATTGATCCATAAAGAATTCACAAGGTGCAGGTGCAAAGTTCCAAGCTTTCGGTAACGCAAACAATAACATACTGACATACATTACAAGGTCAAGGCAATACATTGCAACTGACGACGTCATGGCATTGCATATAAACCACACCCTCCATCATGAAATGCGCTTACACATAAGAACATGCACTGATATGCACTGTGTCTACCCTTCATGCGTTGACAACACACACACACAAAGACAAGAGGCTGTCAAAATGGTACTTATAGACTTATAGATGACACTACCGTGCAATACAATACTATCAGTACTCTGCAATACGTGGAAGATTCATGAGCCAAACTTCATCAAACTTCTCCAGTCGACAGCTTCGCTTCTCCCTCCTTCTGCTTCTCGACCTTTTGCATCTCCAACTGCAGCTTCTCCCGAGCTGCTTGGATCTCTTTCTCAGCTTTGGCTTGCTCCTGGGGATAACTTGTGGATATTTTTTGGTACCTTGCTATCTGTGACTCATCTGTGATACCGGAATGAACTCTCACAAACTTTCATTGTCTATTGACTCACGCTATGAAGTTCACTCTCTTGGAATCTTCAGCACGCGAAGAACCCTCCTGTGATGGTGGCAAATCATAAGATGTTCGATTCTTACGGGCAAGTAATGTACCCAAAGAAGCTGCACCTCGCCCTTCTGCTCCAACTCCCTTTCAAGCCTGTGCGCCCAGGTTTGCAGAAGGTTTGGCGCTGGACAGAGGTTCTCTGCTCATATCTAATGAATCCAATGCGTGGCATCTCAGCGAAGCAAAGAATTTTTTCAGAGGTCGTCTCGAAGTTTGCGAGTCTCTGGGACCACGGCTCTTTGATGTCCTTTTCTCTCTGCCGAAGCACCTGCAGTGTCAAATCTGAGCTGCTACTTACTGTGACTGGTCGCATGCTTTACTCTTTGACCCCGTCGTTCTCCTTGTGTGCTTCTGTGATTTTTATTGCTCAATACATCTCAATAATTTCTGACTTTGTTTATGACAATTTGAGCTAATCCGAGATGAGCATCACTTGGCATGCTGCCCCAATTTCAACTGGGAAAATTCGAAAACCCATGCAAACTTCATCCGCCGGTTGAATGCTGTATTTTGTCTTTGCGTTCTTCTGACCCGATCCCGCACAAGCTGGATGCCTGTTCTCGAGATTCCAACTGAGACTCTCGAGCCCCATTGAAGGTATCCTCAGCTAATACCACAGCGGTACTTGTAAAGCGTCACTCAAAACCTCTCAAAACTTTCATTACACCCCTGCACAAACCTTCCACGCATGACCATCATGACTCCTGCACTCTCTCAGAAAACATTCTCCTAACTGATTCTATCTGTCCACCAAACCGTTCAAATTTCAGAGGCCTCTGAAAGTCCAAGAACTGGACTTGGAAGAGTTGGCCAATAGACATCGCTCCCTTTGATCCTCCAGTACCACCTAAAGAAATTGTGGGCTGTCTGTGGTCCTACTTCACGTGAAAGGCACTCCGGGCGCTTTGTTGCGGCATTCAGACGCGATCAGCAATCAATATCATGGTGATTGGTGAAATTCATGACTTGCCTCCAGGGTATTGAATACCTACGCAGGGCGGAACTTGCTTCTGAACAAAGGAAAAACAGAAGCGATGCAGTTTTGTTCGCAACCCATGCCCTGCATGGCCGGCGCACGGTCCGTCGAAGATGCAAAGGCGGCTTCGTGCCTGAGGGAAGCAGGCCGTATCCAGGCAGTGGATATGAACCAAGATGCTGAAAACCCTCCGCAAGGACAAACAAACATGTTACTTAAGCGCTTAATTAAGGTGTTGTTTAAGCAATCAGGTGTTGAGCCACGTGTGCAAAAGCATAGATGGTTAGTATACACATATGGGATCAAATGAGTGATCTAAGTCCCGGACTTGTAGACGATTTGCGAGCACCTCTCCAGGACCTGGGTTTCAGCGGGTGTGCGCGTCGAACAAACCGATCGCACAAGGTCAATCACTCTGTATCACACCCCGCATCACACTAGGAAGGTAGCTGATTGCTGCGTGGCTGTGTAGGTTTTCAGGCGGATTCCCTGAAGGTCGCATGGACAGAATTCTTGCAGTCTCTTGCAAGACAAGACTTAAGAATCTGCAGCAGCACACCTCAATGGTGGGTTTTGTATAGCAGGACAGCCAAATATCCGCCTCAAAGCGATTGCATCCAACAGCTGACACATTCCGTCATGATCGATCTTCATATCTTATATTATTAATTATATTTATAAATAATATATATATACTTATATATTCTAACATATGTAATCTAATATCCATTTAGCATCACTTCATTTTGCAGGTAAGTTGAATATCGCGTCTTGGATCAAACAAAAATATGTTGCCGGGGCCATTGCTGAGTACTCTCCAACTCCTCGCCATCGCACCAATTGATGCCTGCAGAGTTCTCCAAAGGTGAGCCAGAATCAGCCAGTTTCAGCACGTGTTTGTTCCCTTTTTTCAATTTCTGCACTACCAAATCTACCAATGTCCTGATTTCACTTTGAGAAACACTCAAACTGACCGTGGAAGTGCTGAGCAAAGAGCTGCACATTGTCAATGTCTTCATGCTCAGCGAGCATCTCCTGATCAGTCACACAAGCTTAAAGATGCTTAAAGATATCCTGATACACTGATATATATATATACTGTATTCCACTAGCCTAATGGATCATTCTGTTTGCTGCAGCTGTGGCTGTCCTGTATATCTCGCACAATTGTGGAAATCTTGGGAATGTCCTGCAGCCTCCCACAATCGATCTGCAATTCTGCTTTCAGCACACCATCCTTCAAAACCCGGCAATCCACAGATCTGCCTGAGCTTCAACTCATACTTAATTCGCCGATGTGTCATTCTGGAGTTGTTCTGAACGTTCAACGACCTGCAATGCCCGTGTTCAAATTTGCATCTGACGCGAAAGGGCGACGGCCGTATTGATCAACAGAATGCGCATTGTAGGCAGAACAACATTGAGATTAAATCGTATTCATACATTATATATACATTATAATAAGCATGAAGCCCCCCCTCTCGCCCAACATCATTCAGTCTGATGCTGAATCTGTCATCGAGTTAGATCCTAGATGATCATGTGGATGTTGTTGATGATGTTGTTGATGACGATGATGATGATGAATATGATGGTCCCGCACAGGTGCCCAATTATGCTGTGCGTATGCTGTGCGTATGCTGTGCGTTCCGAAAGAGAACATATAGATGGCGACAGTGTGCAAAATTGCATTATGTTCTTCAACTTGTTCATCTCATCCCAATGTCATCGCCAACAAAACTGACCAAAACGAGGGGTTTGGCCATAGGATCGCAATAGTTGTACCACTGTCCCTATATCGAGACAAATGACCGATGCAAATGGTGCGGTATGATATATAGCATAATGCTATACATACATATACATACCACACGTTGCACCTGGGCATTTCCTCCTGCCGTCGCCAATGCGCTGGGGCGCTGGCATCAATTTACCATTTGGCACATAGATGGGACGCTTGTCCCACTGCACCACCTGCGAATTTCGTGCTTCGAAAAGTGCGCTTCGGAGGCCGAAAAAATCCGAGGCGGCCTTGGTGTAGAAGCTCCCAACATCTTGGACCCAGCCATCCTGTCGCGACTTCCCTTTCGCCAAGATCCATTAAGTTGAGCTGCAACCGCAACCTCCGGCATCCGCTAGTGCAACGACAAACAGGTCAGGGTGGCAATGTCTTCATCTGTGAGCGAGATCCAGTCACCTGGTCCCACATCTGAAAATTCCGAGCTGAACGCAAACTGTCACAGCGGCATGGCATCTATATGTGTATTATGGAAAGATCTGGAAAAATGTTCTAGTGTCATACAATCATTCTTGTGCAGAAGACTGGAGATTATAGGTGGCCTTGAGCGAATGGCTGCGTCAAATGTAGAACCACACCGCTGATCCTTGGCACAGAATCGAATCGGATAAACTTTCAATCCAAAGCTAAGGCCAAAAAAACTCCGCAAAGCATAGAACCAGCTTAGGCTGCCCACATGTTGCAAACAATTTCACGGCCAACCCAACCTCGGTGGTGTTTGTGGCCGTTGGAGGCATTTATGATAAATACAGTCACAAACATCCATGGTTTCACAGTTTCAAGGATGTGTGCATGCAGCGACTCCACTGACAAACCACAGCATCGTACAACTGAAACTATATATGGCAGTCTTTACCTGAAACTATGGCACTCGAGTTATCGTCTTTAAAGTCACTTCACTTCAAAATAGTGGCAAGTAAACATCCAATTGGTGAACATCTAAATCATCTGGGTATGGATCAATACCTATTAATACCATTTTTAGTGGGTTATTCACATCCATTTACCAGCTATTTTAGTGGGTTTTAACATCTAAATCATCTAAACATCGAAACTTTTTGGTGCTGGGTGGCGAGCCAATGACAACAGCAGTCGTCCCAGGAATCCTGAATTGGCATGCCGAAAGTCAACAAACCCTTGGACCATGACATCAAATACGATGAAATATGATGACATATGATCAAATATGATCAAATATGATCAAATATGATCAAATATGATCAAATATGATCAAATATGATCAAATATGATCAAATATGATCAAATATGATCAAATATGATAAAATATGATCAAATATGATGACATATGATGAAATATGATGAAATATGATGACATATGATGAAATATGATGACATATGATGAAATATGATGAAATATGATGACATATGATGAAATATGATGAAATATGATGAAATATGATGAAATATGATGAAATATGATGACATATGATGAAATATGATGAAATATGATGACATATGATGAAATATGATGACATATGATGAAATATGATGAAATATGATGACATATGATAAAATATGATCAAATATGATGAAATATGATGACATATGATGAAATATGATGAAATATGATGACATATGATGAAATATGATGAAATATGATGACATATGATGAAATATGATGAAATATGATGAAATATGATGACATATGATGAAATATGATGAAATATGATGACGTATGATAAAATATGATTAAATATGATGAAATATGATGAAATATGATAAAATATGATCAAATATGATGAAATATGATGACATATGATGAAATATGATGAAATATGATGAAATATGATGACATATGATGAAATATGATGAAATATGATGACATATGATGAAATATGATGAAATATGATGAAATATGATGACATATGATGAAATATGATGAAATATGATGACATATGATGAAATATGATGAAATATAATGAAATATGATGACATATGATAAAATATGATCAAATATGATGAAATATGATGAAATACGATGAAATCTGATGAAATATGATGAAATATAATGAAATATGATCAAATATGATGAAATATGATGACATATGATAAATTATGATCAAATATGATGAAATATGATGAAATCTGATGAAATATGATGAAATATAATGAAATATGATCAAATATGATGAAATATGATGCAATATGATGACATATGATAAAATATGATGAATATGATGACATATGATAAAATATGATCAAATATGATGAAATATGATGAAATACGATGAAATCTGATGAAATATGATGAAATATAATGAAATATGATGACATATGATAAAATATGATGAATATGATGACATATGATAAAATATGATCAAATATGATGAACTATGATGAAATACGATGAAATCTGATGAAATATGATGAAATATAATGAAATATGATGAAATATGATGACATATGATAAAATATGATGAATATGATGACATATGATAAAATATGATCAAATATGATGAAATATGATGAAATACGATGAAATCTGATGAAATATGATGAAATATAATGAAATATGATGAAATATGATGACATATGATAAAATATGATGAATATGATGACATATGATAAAATATGATCAAATATGATGACATATGATAAAATATGATGAATATGATGACATATGATAAAATATGATCAAATATGATGAAATATGATGAAATACGATGAAATCTGATGAAATATGATGAAATATAATGAAATATGATGAAATATGATGACATATGATAAAATATGATATGATGACATATGATAAAATATGATCAAATATGATGAAATATGATGAAATACGATGAAATCTGATGAAATATGATGAAATATAATGAAATATGATGAAATATGATGACATATGATAAAATATGATGAAATATGATGAAATATGATGACATATGATAAAATATGATCAAATATGATGAAATACGATGAAATATGATGAACTATGATGGAAAAAATGAAATATGATGAATATGATGAAATATGATGAAATATGATCAAATATGATCAAATATGATGAAATATATATAATGAAATATGATAAATTATGATGAAATATGATGAAATATGATGAACTAGGATGGAAAAAATGAAATATGATGAACATGATGAAATATGATGAGATATGATCAAATATGATGAACTATGATGAAATATGATGAAACATGATGAAACATGATGAACAAAAATAAAATATGATGAAATATGATGGAAAAAATGAAATATGATGAAATATGATGAAATATGATCAAATATGATCAAATGCCAAAACAATCGAAAAATGATGAAGGATGCCACAATGCTACACTAAGGCAGCAGCAAAAGGAGCTGGCTCAGTTGAATTCCACCATGCCAAAGCCTTAGTTTTTGTTGCGGTCGTCCTTCGTCTAAGAGAGTGAAGACTTTTGAACAGCGGCAGTGCGTCAGCTGAGGCGACTGCAGAGCGAACAGATATGAAGCCCATAGCAAGACCTGCTATTTGGATCTATTTCGAACTATTTCTGATTATTTAATAAAATATGTAAGGAATTGTAAGGATATATGAGGGGACTTCATCACTTTAGACATCATGAGGCGAAAAACTCCAGGAGTGCCACGACCAGGCCTTCATTGAAGTCTGCAAAGCATTAATTCGGGCCTCCCTGAGACTGGACCTGAGCCGGGGAAACCAAAAACCCACGGACCCCGGCCCCAGTCAAACGCATCAATATTCATCAAGTCTATCATCAAGATCATCAAGTGTATACCCAAAATTGTCCAAAAATATCCAACCATGTTCTCCATGCCAGTTCTATCCGTGATGTTCTACCTCGGAACTATTGCTAGTTGCCCAATCTAGTTCGACATAGTTCGACCGCGCATTTCTCCCTGCATGCTGCATATCCTCTTATTTTGTACCCACTGGATCCACTCTGGATCGCTGCATCGCTGGCTTCAAGTGCCCAGGGCAAGACGATCTAAGATCATCTAAGATCCCTGCTGCATTCCCATGACGTCGCTCAGCTCAGCTCTTCCTCTCGAGACACGTTGTCCCCACCTCGGCAACGGCCCACATAAAACAAAACAAATAACACCGAGATGAAACGAGCGGCATCGAGTGCAGAATCTGAGGTACAAACAAACGCACCAAGCGGTGCAAAAACCTGGACACAGCTGAAAGCTGAAAGATCTGAAAGCCACTGTCTTTTTTAACTCTGATATGTCCTGACTAAAAAACAAGTAAGTGTTGCTGTCTTGGCATAACTTCGGATCATTTAGGATACCCTCTTCTGTTGGCACAATATGGCACAATATAGCCAACAAATGAACACATCTATTTTTTTTTGCAGTGGGCTTGGCCTATAGACCTATAGTATCATTAGTATTTACAGTAGAGATTAGATGAAATTAGTGCACCTTACCCAAGCGAGCAAACCACTCCAGGACCATGTTCGTAGTGAATGTTCATCTAAGCCTCTTACCAAGCAACAGCAGTCCAGCTGGGAACCACCACCAACCTGCAGCGCTATCGACTGTTCTCAAGGTATGCTGATTTGGTATGGCCACGAGCCACGAGATCCACGAGTCATGTCTCTGAAGAGTCTGATCTGGGCAGTCTGGGCCACAAGCTTTTCCAAACACGATCGATACATTGCGAATTCTTTCCGCGACCTGAGGGCAGTTGGGATGCTTCAATCTATTTCAATCTGCTCATCTGCACTTCTCTTTAAACCACGACCAGTTCTGGGCATTCCCACCACATTGGCGAGACGAGGCTTGCCATGAAAGTCAGGGTAAGTGTTGACCTTCGCTTTGACTGATAGTGAGCAGCATTCAACCAGTCAAACCCTTGAGTGACAAAATATGACAAGTCATATATATTCAACATCATTCAACACCATTCAACATCAAGCATTTCAAGTCAAGCCCATCCCATCCGAGCCCAGCACCAGCCCCACAGCAGGATGGGACCTCTGGGCACACGACCAGCCCTACACGACCGTGAAGAAAAAACAGCGCGGTCCGTCGGTCATCGTCGGTCCGGTGCTCACCTTGAGCTCTGAGTAAGATGGCACGTGCCAGGTCCAGACTCCGCCACCTTAGGCGTTTCCAAAGTTGGGGAAGGCCGCGATATCTTGAAACTTGCAATACACAGTATTACAGTATACTAATAATGTATAATACACATCAATAAGCCGGATGAAACGGTTTACAGTAAACACGGAATATGATAAATAAACCAAAACTGCCGATATGATCCGATATGTGCTGTACATGTCATATTGGACTAATATCGATTGTTCTTCAGTGGCTAAACGTAAGGTGCATCTCACGTAGGCTTGTCTGCCAGGCGAGAATCCAATGTGACTTCAGCCAAGCAGGCCTGCCAGCAATCAAGCCCTTTCACAGACCCCATCATGTTCCAGTCTCGGTCCATCCAATCCAAACGTCGAAATATGTTGAATTTATGTTAATGTGTTTACTGCATCATAAATTGTTACTAATTATACAAATATAATTACTGTATGACGATTGATATGCTTTGCTGTTGACGAGAAGACCAATAGAACACCATTCCACTTGATGAGGTGCTGCACCTCCGCATCGGCTGGTAGAACCGCAGCGTCAAGGGCATTTTTGCCTCTTGTATCGCCTTGGACTCAAGTTGCGTGACTATATTTGCATATAATTTCACTAATTTATGATGGCATGCAATTGAACAATATTGAACATATATATATTATAATATATATATATAAGTAGCCATGGAAAACCACAATTTTCAACAGGTCAATCATCCATAAAGGATTATAAATTGGCAATGTTCATCCGTTTCCATAGCTATGTTACGTTCCATTACTGGAAGGTAGGGGCCGACATGGGCCAACGAAACTTTCAGCTCCCGCACCTTCCGTGAGTTTAGGACCTACAGCAACTGGCTGTGCTTTTGACCCGGCGTCTGGCGCAGCTCTGGTGTTCTGCTTGGTGGTCATTTATGATATTTATGGATCATCATCCCAACATATCCCAAATATGGCGGATAATTTTGAAACCAAGCATGATTTTTTCATATTTTTTCCATGGTTCTCCTTCATTTCCCGGCCTTCATCCCCTCAGAAATCTTGACGTCCTCCAAATCCACGCTGCTCTGAAACACCAAATCATCCCCAAGGGCCTCCTCGCTAGCGCAGCGGGAAACAAATACTGGGCGAATCTAGGCGAATCTGGGCGAAAAATGGAGAAAACTTGGTTTCAAATGGTTTCAATGACTTGATCTGTAAGGGAAAAAATGGGAAAAACTATCAACCAAAACACCCTTACACCTTGACGGAAATGTCGTGCAAATGTTCCCTTCCATCCGGGACACAAAGACCTCCAGCCGCACCTGTACGGAGGTAAGCTCGTCTTTGGTGAGAACCCTCGGCACAGCACTTGCCTTTTGTGGGGTTCGCTCTGATATCTCGTCAAATGTAGAAGCAAAATATAGCAAAATATAGCAAAATATGATCAAATATATATCAAATACTATGAGAAAGCAATAAGGGCATGGAAATATGATGAAGCAGCTGCGATTTCTCGGTGCACTGCGCGTACTGTGCTCTGAAAGCAATGGCAGAGAAGCACTCATTGCAAATTGTGGCAAATAAATGTGAAGTAAAGCATATTTCTTCATGGCCAACACTCATTGTGATCTACCCCTCTGATGCCATCAAGGCTTCCTTTGTGAGATAAGCCAGGGGCTACCATAGCAATGGGGGTAGCCTCTTGGGCCAACGGGTATGGTACCGTTGCCCGTGCGCCCGAAATAGCCTTGCTTGGCATTGGCAAGAGCCTTCAAGTTCCATCATGCGACCCATCCATTTCCACACGGCATCGTAGTCAAACAAATAGGCTTCGTTGAGCTTCATGCGGTTGTGATAGATAGGGACATGGCGCCAAAGCATGGTGAATGCCCGTATGTCACTCTGTGACCGCATCACCGATGACGAAGTCATGCGTTTTTAGCAAAGCATTGAGCTTTTCAAGGGCTGATGGACATCTTGATTCGATGAAAAGCCTGCCTTGTAGGCCCCGTTGTTGATATCTGTATAGATCATTATAGATGCAGGCGTTTGCATCATCCGTTTGTTTTCGCAGCGATGGTGGGTAGAGTCGAGCTCGATATAATTTATATAAATTGTTGCGTATGGCAACATCACCGTCGCAAACATGCGTATCATCTCCCCACTCTCATTGTTTACAACCCTCTTCGTCTCCCCTTATGATACAAGATCAGGAGAAATTCTTGCTCCAACCCTGACTCGGTGTAGATGTCAACAATACATGTACTGGCTGGTATACTTCTTTCCTCCAACTGAATCTGCTGTACATTCATAGGAAAGCAACATGGCGTCCATCCATGTCACCTCTTTCATCCCAGGCGGTGGTGCGTTAGGGGAAGCACACGGCACACGTCCATGGCGCTGGAAACTCCACGCACAAATTCACCACGGCGTGCCGCAGCGTTGCTTCGATCATCAATGGTGACACCAGCGCCACTGCCATGGCTGAATGCTGAATGCATGGCCAACTGACGTCCTGAAAATGCGTAGGCACAAGAGCAACATCTGTGCAACAAACACATGAGATACAGTAGATATCAGTAGATAGATTAGATGGTTTGATAGAGAGCCACAAGACCAACTCGTTTATGCGCTCACTTCAGTAGAAGTTGGCTAAGTCACAATTGAGGGCTGCACATTGCAGTTTTGGCGTTCAAACGTCTGAACATTTTCCGCCTCACAACACGCAATGTATGAAACATTATGAAACAAAAATCATGAAGAAAATTAAGAACTTAATAGCACCCATGAAGTCCGAAAGAGTCACACGAGTCTCAGGCGAGCAAGCAATAGCCTTGGAAACTCACAAACACTTGCAATTTAGCCCAAACACAATGTGGTGTTGGTTCCTGCGCGCTGGAATTGGTGGAACCTATGTAAAAGACGCAGAAAATCAGGTCAGCACACGTTGGACCACGCGCATCTGGATTACAAGAAGAACAGCAACCTGACTTCAAACAGGTCCATGTGTCATTCCTTCCAAGTCTGCCTGACCCATCATGCAAAATCATGCAAACATAGCCACTGCAGAAATGATACTTTATTATATGCGAGATATTGTTTTTTTTCCTGGAAATTGGTTTACCTTCACTCTGCCACAAGGCTCAGCATTAATTTGATCAAGAGTGGCAACTCGGCCCACGACCTTTAACCAATTGATTTGCGGAATCGTCCTGCACCATGAGTCACCCCCTAGTCCCAGTCAAACAACTCATGAGGGCATACCGCCCACATCTACTTGCCTTGTATTGCCTTGCCATAGTTGTTGCAATGGTTGTTCTTCACTGTTTTCATGTTTGAACTGCCCTGCCGGCTTTTCGAAAGGTGTCAAATTGTGCATTAATTTGAACAAA
>CAMXCT020001909.1:22053-47053 GCA_947184155.2 Cladocopium goreaui | reverse complement strand
AGACGCTTTTACACACAGACTCCTTTACACACAGAGTCCTTTACACACAGACGCTTTTACACACAGAAGCTTTTTACACACAGACGCTTTTACACACAGACGCTTTTACAAACAGACACTTTTACACACACCTTTTACACACAGACGCTTTTACACACAGACTCCTTTACACACAGACGCTTTTACACACAGACGCTTTTACACACAGAAGCTTTTACACACAGACTCCTTTACACACAGACCCTTTTACACACAGAAGCTTTTACACACAGTAAAATTGCAATTGTTTGTCAGTTTTTGACGTCCAACGTCCATTTCGTGCGTAAGGGTTGCGCGGGACTACTCAAAGTCGCAATTTTTCCTCAGTTTTTGACGTCCAACGTCCATTTCGTGCGTAAGGGTTGCGATTGACACTTCAAAGTCGCAATTTTTCCTCAGTTTTTGACGTCCAACGTCCATTTCGTGCGTAAGGGTTGCGATTGACAACTCAAAGTCGCAATTTTTCCTCAGTTTTTGACGTCCAACGTCCATTTCGTGCGAAAGGGTTGCGATTGAACCACTCAAAGTCGCAATTTTTCCTCAGTTTTTGACGTCCAACGTCCATTTCGTGCGAAAGGGTTGCGCGCGACGGATCAAAGTCGCAACTTTTCCTCAGTTTTTGACGTCCAACGTCCATTTCGTGCGAAAGGGTTGCGCGGGACGCTTCAAAGTCGCAACTTTTCCTCAGTTTTTGGCGTCCAACGTCCATTTCGTGCGAAAGGGTTGCCGGCGACGCTTCAAAATCGCAATTTCACCTAGGTTTTGGACGTCCAACGTCCATTTCGTGCGAAAGGGTTGCGTTTCGTGGCGCTCCGGCGGCACCGCCCCCGCCTTAAGAGAGAATAGAAGAAGAGCGAGAGGAGATCTGCAGATGTGAGGGTGTGAAGATCTAGATCTGCAGGTGTGAGGGTGTGAAGATCTAGATCTGCAGATGTGAAGGTGTGAAGATCTAGATCTGCAGGTGTGAGGGTGTGAAGATCTAGATCTGCAGGTGTGAGGGTGTGAAGATCTAGATCTGCAGGTGTGAGGGTAAGAAGATCTAGATCTGCAGATGTGAAGGTGTGAAGATCTAGATCTGCAGGTGTGAGGGTGTGAAGATCTAGATCTGCAGGTGTGAGGGTGTGAAGATCTAGATCTGCAGATGTGAGGGTGTGAAGATCTAGATCTGCAGATGTGAGGGTGTGGAGATCTAGATCTGCAGATGTGAGGGTGTGAAGATCTAGATCTGCAGGTGTGAAGGTGTGAAGATCTAGATCTGCAGATGTGAGGGTGTGAAGATCTAGATCTGCAGGTGTGAAGGTGTGAAGTCTAGATCTGCAGGTGTGAAGGTGTGAAGTCTAGATCTGCAGGTGTGAAGGTGTGAAGATCTAGATCTGCAGGCGTGAAGGTGTGAAGATCTAGATCTGCAGGTGTGAAGGTGTGAAGATCTAGATCTGCAGATGTGAGGGTGTGAAGACCTAGATCTGCAGGTGTGAAGGTGTGAAGATCTAGATCTGCAGGTGTGAAGGTGTGAAATATGTGATCGGCAGGTGTGAAGGTGTGAAGATCTAGATCAGCAGATGTGAAGGTGTGAAGATCTAGATCTGCAGGTGTGAAGGTGTGAAGATCTAGATCTGCAGATGTGAAGGTGTGAAGATGTAGTATAACGGCTGCTTTTTTACGAAGAACCCTTCGCAGGCGCTCTCGGGAAAAATGATCGATCATACCCATGTTGCAGGCTAGACGACTATTGCAGATATGGCCTATGGAATTTCATGTTATTTGGCACATCGCTCAGCTCCAGCCAGATTTAAAGAGCTGGCGAATTCGAGCTACAGTTCGTCCGGCGGGCAGGCGATACACAGTGGCCATGTCCAAGCAGTTGGCGAGGAATTTGGCGATGATCTGCTGGCTAGGAAACTAGTAACTAGTGGGATGGAAGGAAAGAAGAATAGAGGAAGGAACCAAGGAGTGATGGTGGGATGTCTTGATATGTCTTTTGAAAATGTAAATACCCTCGCTTGGCAGGTGAGGAACAAGAATGCAAACACAAACATTGACAAATTAATACAAATTAATACAAATTACAGATGCACGGATGCGGACACTGAGAGCGATAGGCCCAATGGCCCAATGGCATAAGTAAAATAAGTAAAACGTGAGACCACTGAGCAAGGATACAGACAGTCGAAAACCATCAGAGACACAGGCACCCACAAGGAGCGCAGGCGATGACCAAGCAGTGACCAACGAATGTAGAAAAGAGATGAAAAGAGACACCTGCACTGAAGAGTTCACACTACGCACAGACAAGCAAACGTTGGCGGGCATTGACGAGCCGTTCGTAGCAGTGCCCAACCCCTTTTGCGCCTTCATCTACCTCTGAAACCAAAGCTTCTGCCTGCGAAATTTGAACCTTTATGAAGTTCAACAATGCCAAGAATAAACATAAAGCGCTCACAGACCCAGCCGGTCCCACTGTAGCGAAATATAAAATGCAACGTTTCAAGCGATTTTGGCGAATCTGACGTAACTTCCAACGATTTAACATAAATTCAGCCAACTTATTGTAAATTGAGATAATGGAGAAAAACAGATGATGTTTTTTCAATCATACACGCAGCTCAGTATCATCACAGCAAGTACGGACAGGTTGTGTATCAATAATTAGCCGAAACCCAGAAATTAATATCTGAAATTACAAAAAACGAAATAGTAATAGATGTTCAAATGAAACTATGTAGTTGCAGGTACCTGTATGCTGTAAGAGCTTTTGAAAAAAGGTAAACCTTAGGTAATTACATCCTGTTGGAAGCAGGTTGGAATATGTTGTAATATGTAGATATCTAAACTTCAAACAGTTCAAGGTCTCAGCCTCCGAAGTGAATGAAAATCTCTTACAACCAGACGCCGCAGACGGTTTATGTCAAATGCGTTCAAGGCAGATTGCGGTGGGCGTGCCTCAATCGCGCACATCTGCCTATGCTGGGACGCTTTGAGGCTCGGGGATGCTTTAATTAACGTTGTGACGCTTCTCGACGCTTCGACTTTGACCGTTCTTGGAGCTTCGACACTATAGCTAAGAATTCAGAATGCTGTACATAGTGTGGGGTAAGAAGCGGCTTTGAAGCTTTGACGCTTTAGCGCTTTAGGCTTGCTGCGTCGGCGGCTTCGGCACTTTGAGGATTCGGCGCTTCGACGATTTTCAAGTCACATGCGGGCACGTGCATCCGAATCCGCATGCGATGAAAAAGTGAGATAAACAAAAACGAATATAAGAAGTGCATGAATCGGGTTTGGGCAATGTTCTTTAAGCGTCTCAGATTGCAAATCCACCCACGCAATGTTGGAGCACACCTGGGATCAATCACATCGACATATGTCTACATCAACTTATTTTTCTTATGATTTCTTACAGTGTCGTACTAACTTGAGGCCGGGGGTGGATGACGAAAGCTAGCGGGGTAGGAGAAAGAAGGAAGGGAAGAGGTGAGTTGCGGAGGGACTGTCATCATCGTGTCGCGGCATTGTTCGTCCCAACGAGGATGCAACAATGATATATGATATATGATATATAACAATGATATATATGGGGGAGGGGGCAGGGGGGGGCCCTTTCGCGTGAAAAAGCACGTGATGTCCTTGGGGAGCCCCGGAATACTTGCTAAAGCAAGAAGACTCTAGCGAGTTGACGCTAGCTTTCGTGATAATGCCAATAATTGCCAATAATGATAAAATGTAATTGATTAACGATGATGGTGATGATGATGATGATGATGATGACGATGACGATGACGATGACGAGGACGATGACGAGGACAAGGACGAGGACGAGGACGATGATGATGATGACGATGACGAGGACGATGGCGAGGACGATGACGATGATGATGATGATGATGATGACGATGATGATGACGATGATGATGGTGGTGATGGTGATGATGATGATGATGACGATGACGAGGACGAGGACGATGGCGAGGACGATGACGATGATGATGACGATGATGATGATGATGATGATGGTGGTGGTGATGGTGGTGGTGGTGGTGGGGGGGGGAGGGGGTGAAGAGGGGCCCTAGCGTCTACTTCAAGATCAGCTAAGGCATCTTCCCCAATGACAGCACTCTTTTACTCTCAGCCTGTTGCCGGTCAGTGCTTGTCTACAGGGTTACTCTATATACCTCTTGAGCCTTGAAGGGCGCATATAAATGTGCTCAATACTCATGCATGTACCTATGTAGGCATTAGGTCGAAACAAAAACACAGGCACAAATTCAAAAGCAATGAGTAGAGCACTACGCCTTGCCGTACCCAATTGGTATTAAGAGTATCTTCCTGACTTCTCTACACAATGGCAAATAGCAAAAGAAACCGGAGTTACGCAGTGGCTTCGAATTGAAAAACACGTGAAAGCAGCGAATGTCCTAAGGACATGTCGAAAAAGAACAGCGGATTCGCTAATTTTTCCAGTAGCGACCAATGGTGCTTCGCGCACGGTCTCTCCACAGGCAAAATGCCTCGCTCTACCGGTGAAAGTTCGAATTGAAAAGTTCGGGTTCGCAAGATTCAGAAATTTCAGGTCATACGAAAACAATTGACCAAATCACGAAATAAACGGAAATAGCGGATCTCCAAAGTTGCTCATTCAAGCAAACAATGGACTGAAATCGAAGTTGGTAATTTTTTTGGAGTTCGCTCCATTCGGAGTGGTCTGCTCGCCGGATGGTTCATGGAGATAAATGTATATAGTATCTCTATTTACAAGAGTCTCTATTTTACATTAAATCAAAATTCAGACACTTGTGGCATTATCTCTATCTAAAAGAGTATATGCCATTTGTGTGAAATAAGTTGAACGCACAGAAAAACTGCACACGGCTTCTCATGCTGTGTTATCTTCATTTAAAGAAGTATACACTCACTCATAGCCAAAAGCTTGATCTCCATGGTCTGGACGAAGAAGATGAGGATCCACCCCACTCTGTGTTGCCCTGATACGTCGATGCTTGATCTTCATATGCCTTTCTCTTTTTCTCCTTCTGTCTTTCCTTTCTTGTATCAGCATACTGCTTCTTCTTGTAGGCCTGTTTGTAATGATGTCGTTCATTCCATGACATATCAGAAGGGTCAAGATGGATAAGAATTGGATTATGAGCATCGCGATCATTTGGGGCAACCATGAAGATGTTGTGATCACCATGTAAGCAAGTTTCATTTACCTTGAAGTAAAATTCACCCACATAGTTCATGTGATCTTCATCCTCAAAGTCTTCTGGGTGTTCCTCACACATCAAACGTGAATGACCCCACTCAACAACTGTTAACATACAACAATCACCTTTACCATTTGTCTTGTTCATGAGCTCGTCGGTGTATGTTGCTGTTGTAATGCCATCCAAGTGTGTTGCAAGAAAATCCAAGTCACGATAACTGCAAGAAATGAAATGCTTGACCCTGATTGGAGGGCAAGATGAATCAAAATACTTGCGCATGGCTTGTGTTGCAACACCTACCATTCTGTTGATCCAGAATTGGATAAGGCTGTGTTGGTATGTAGGGACACCTGGAGATTTTGGTGTGCTGTAATAGCATGCCTTGTTCCCATCACCTGCGATGAAGTCAACTTGATATCTGGCACACTCAAAAGCCATAACAGCTAAGCACTCACCAACAATCCCAGCAGAGTCTGATGCATACTTCTGTCCGACGTGATAAACGCACACACGTGTCATTCTCATCCTAGCTCTTGTCAAGTCAACAATCTCATCTGTATCTCGATCCTTTGTCTTTCCCAAGATACTTCAAAGATTGCCCATGAGACTTGTCGAACTCGTGTGTCGTTGTCATCTGTGTGATATCCAGCAATTTGCTTGATATAGCCATCCTTTCCAAGGCGAGCTGCCACCATCAAGTCATGATAGTCATTGAAGCAAGTTTTAAAGTCAACCTCGTTGAGTCTTTCTCTGTGAGGATACAATGAACCAGCCTCGCAATTCATGAAAAGATGTCCTCCAAAGTTCTTGATGACATTGATGAAGTAATTGTTGAACTGTGATTTGGTTTCATCAAATTTTTCATGATCCTCATCGATGGTGTAGTCAATGTGTGGAATGAATTGTTGAAATCTTTCTGGAACCGGGCATTTTTCAAATCTGTTTCTGCACCAGTTTCCCAAATTCCAAAACATTGCTGTTATCTGTGGAGAGGATCTGTATGGAAATTCGGCATCCTTGTATGTTGGGTCTGATAGGCCTCCACCTAAATACCTGTAAGCCAAGCTATGCAAGATCATACAGTAAGGCAAGACCTTGTGGTCCTCAACGTAATCTTGGAGTACCCTTGAGAGATTTCCAAAATCGTCATCAATCCTCTTTTCTGCTTCTTTTGAGGATCTTTCTGCCTTGTCTTGATGAAGAGGATGCATCCTAGGATCACTACAACCATATTCAATGCGCTGATTGAGTTCTTGTAATTCTAGTTGTGGATTCTGATCCTTGTGTCTGGCAATGTACTCAACCATCAACTGTTCATCTGTAAGATGGTACCAATAATCTTGATGTGGAGACATGGTCTTTCTGTACTTGACATGCCAAAACATGTGTCGATGCTTCGAAGACGCTGGATAACCTTTGTTGTAAAATCCTGCCCATTCACCATGGTAATCATCTGAAAAACAATCCTTCAATTTTCGAAAAACTGAATCATCTTCGTTTCCAGTTATATCTTGACCATAGTAAAGTCGAATTGCAGGTTTCACTTCAGGAGCTGTCTCATCATCTTGAATGTCTGTTTTCTTCTCCCCTGATTCCTCCTTTTCTGAGGAGCGTTCAGGTGGAGCTGATTCCTCTTTCTCTGAAGAGCCTTCAGCTGGGACATGTGGCTCCTGTGTGTCTTTTTCTTCTTCTTTTTCTTCGACAGCAATCTCCTCTTCTTCATCCTCTTCTTTCTCTTGTCGTTCTTCTGGTTTGACAAAACTGTCCTTGATCTTTTGTTGAACATTCTGATTGCACATACTGATCCATTTCAATGTACACTCAACCAATTTGTCATCATCAGTTTCCAAAACGATATGCTTGTCCTCAATGTTCAAACTTTCAATAGTATGTTTGTACTCAGGATCACCTGCGCCTGGTCTTTGAAGATCTGGAAGAGGAGTGTCTGGATCGTCCACCAAATCAGGATCCTCTGCTCCAAAGAAATGTTCTGCGCCAAGGTGTTCATTCTCCCTGAGAACTTGGTCAATATCCAGTTTGAACTCATGATACTTGTCGTAAGAGATCTCATAACCCATCATAGGTGCATACTGCTCCATAAATGTTGAAAAGGAAGCATCTGATAATGCCGACATCATCAACCATAATGAGAAGAAGCTTATGTCACCACGTTCAAGGGGTTGACCTCCTTCAAGATCATCTCCTGTGAGGATTGATTGGCCTGCAAGTGTAATATCCTGTAGGATCCTCCTGTGCTCTGGTTTGAGTTGCCTGACTAAAAACAGTCCCTTCGATCTTCCATATTTCTTCGAGGATTTGCATCTGGTAATACCTCATCTTCTTGTTGTGGTTGTGTTTCCTCTCTTTCTTGAGAGCATACACCTTCTTCCTCTCTTTCCTGAGAGCCTGATGCCTTTTCCTCCTCTTTCCTGACAAAAACTTGTAGTCTTGGCAAAAACTCCAAATCATCTTCAGCATCATCATCATCGTGATCTTCCATGTCCACATTCTGTTGCTCTGATTCTGGGATGTGAGCAATCTTGTCCTTTCCAGCTACCCAGATGTAGCCATCGAGCTTTGTAGACGTGTGGAAGTCACCTGAACCGCATTCCCTGACCTTTGTCCTTGCTCTTGCAGATTGATGGAATGCTTCATGCTGAAAGAATTGATTGTAGGCATGTTCAACAAAGAATCTGTAGGATTGAGCTGTCAATTCCTTTCTGCTATCCACAAATTGTCGAAGCTTGTTCAGAGCAAAAACTGTGAAATGGCTGAAGCTAGCAGGTGCTTCATCTTCATACAGATCGATTGCCATGATCATCATCTTTGTGGAAAACGAGAAATGCCGTTCAGGTTCAGGGATGACTGTTTTCTTGTTCATGGGAACTGTAATTCCTTGGATAGTCATGTCATACCCATGTGTGTTCAACTCCAGTGCATCCAAAATGTTACCATCACGGTCCTTCTTTCTCTTGCAGAAATCTCCCCAGAGTTTGTTGTTCTCTCTAATGAACTGATCAAGATGCTTAGTGTAAAAGACAAAGACTGCTTCTGAGAGATACTCCATGTCCTTCTGTATTGCTAAGTCTCTTTCGTATAGCAAGAACTTCTCTCTCCATTCGTCTCTGTTGATACTGTGTCTGTCTTCCCAACCTGTTGGGGCAACTTGACCTCGCATCCAGTCTGTCCAATATTGTCGACAAGAGTTCATGTAACCTTCCATGGCGTCAATGTCTCTTTCTCGATGGAAGTGTGCCAACATGCGTCCAATCTCCCAAGCTCTTGTGAAGAGTAAGCATAGATGTCCTGTCCATGGTAATTTCTCCCAATCTGAGCGAGTGATCGATTGTCTACGAAGTGCTATCTTTTGTGAAGAGAGTAGTAGGTTCCATTCACGCAGAACTATCACTTTTTCTCCTGAGGGGTTCTTGATGAGTTCACCGCTCTCTTCTCTTGCACAGACAATTCCTGCCTCATACAGGACCCAGGGATTCGATGCAGAAATTGAACTTTTGGTAGCCTGTTCTACAACAGGGTCTACGATATCATCTGGTGGATCTTCTGCTTCCCAGAGATTGACAGCCTCTTCACCCATTGGGTCGTCATGGACGTCCACTGATGGCTCCTCTTGTTGATTGTCTTGAGCATCTTGTTGAGGATCATCATGTTGTGGTGATTCTGGACTTCCTGATGAGGAGCGTTGTTGCTCCCATACATCTTGAGGTTCCTCTCTTTCTTGAGAGCGTCCTCTTCTTGATGGTTGTTCATATGGATTTTCCATGGTTTCATCAGCCTGCGCAGGTACCTCTCTTTCTTGAGAGCCTTCTGCTGCAGCACCATAGATTGATTCCACAACCGGGTCAAAGTCATTCTCGTTGCATAGTGGTGTACCAAAAACCAATCTTCCATAGTTTTGTGGAACCTGTTGACCCATGAACTCCCATGCTGTGATTCTGACTTCCTCAGGAATGTCTTGTCCAGGAATAAATGTTGGACCTTTCTCCTTCATGACATGGTTCCATGTTGTGTTGGTGTGCCATGAACCACCTGTAACCGATGGAGGTAGAGAGTGGCCACGTCCTTGATGAACAACGTTGCATGCAATGGTAGGGAGTTGTTCCTTGACGTGGAGGTACTGGAAAGGAATGTCACCATGAAATAAAATGACACCATTCTTTGTCAGATAGAGTTGGTTGTCCACAATAAAACTTGGATCCAACACGAGGTACACTGATCGCCTATAGTTTCTTGGAGGCTTCGTGCCCTCTGCCATCCTTATGTAGCCCTGACCATTGTCATTGTGGTACATGAAGTGAACTGCATCCCTTCTGCCTTTTCCACTTCCTTTCACAAAGGTCTTCAGACCTGATTGTTGAATGGAATCTAAATTCATGTAATTAGTGACATGAAAAATCCAGCCCAAACTCATAGCCTCATCATATGTCGGTTGGTGGTGTGCCACAGTGGGATCGACAACTTGGTTGCTATGTCCTTGAAAAGCACCAAGACGAACGTCGAATGGATACTCTGCCATTGAGCTATATGGGTACCACTGCCATCTCATGGAGATCTCAACAAAAAAACATTGTTTTGGATTACACAGTAACATAGCAACAAAATCTGCTCCAGACATGTAATATTCCTTTGGATTGTCTCCTTGCATCTGATCAAACAGTAAGGAAATGTTCATAACTCCACTGGCAATGAATAAGGTTTTGTCTCTGCAATGTCTCAATACATTGGATAGCCTATTGCTACATGACATATAATAACTTCTCCTTGATGAGCTAGTTGTGTCCACGTGGAAATCATTGCATCGTTCATCAAACCAATTTTCTTCTGCCTGAGTTGTAAAGCCACAGAGATACTTCAGAAAATTTGAAGTACATTTCAAAGATTCATCAAATTCTCCATGACTAGTTCCCCAGTACAAAATCCAAGTTATTGCGTCCATGAACATTTCATGTCTGTCAGTTGGTCTCATGTTGTGTGGACCCATCAATGTATGTAAATTGCGCTCTCTCTTTTTCCTCACTTGCTCGTGAGCCTGAAACCAATCTGTTTGGCGCCTGTAATCATAGCAAAATGATAAATGATCCTCATTGGGTAATGTCGATGGTGTTCGAAATTGGTCAGCTGGGATTTCCTCTGATCTTCTCAGAGCATATCCATCAGCTGAATGTCTTCGACTAAAATCATAACTTTGATGTTCTTGACCTCGAGTGTTCGATTGTGCCTGATCACTAGATGATGCGGCTGAGGCCCTGTTCCACCGGCTAGAGCTCGACACGTTGAAGAAACAGTGCGATCCTCGAGACTCTGCCTCTTGAGCCGCAGGCACAAATTCAAAAAATAGTCAAGAATCCCTCAAGGTGTCACCTAACAGAAATACATGATGTCTGAAATCAACATGACTGCAAACTGTTGGCAACCATGACCTGAGGTAAGCCTTGTGTTCCAGTAATGATCTGAATGGTGGATGAGCATCAACTTCTTTAAGAACACCTTGTCGAACAGCATCAATAAGATTCTGAGGATTGGCAGACTTCTTGGTCAAACAATCGGCTAAACACCATTGAGTTCTGATATGTGACAAGTCAGCAATGGAACCTGAACATGCTTCTTTCCTAAGCATCTGAATCATATGAATAGTCTCTTGTTGTTCAGGAACATGAGTAGTGCTGGCAGTAGTCACAAGATTGCTTGCATCAGTCCTCATATGAATCTCACTTGAAAGTCCAGTGATGTCCTTGATCAGTCCTCTCAACATTTGACATGTACCATAACACTTCATGAGTGCATACAACTCTGCAACAGTTGTGCTCAACGTGGTACGTTTGATTTTGGTTGATTCAAAGAAAATAAGAGAACCTCTGGTGTTTTTGCTCTTTTCCCTTCTCGGTTCAGCCATGAAAATAACCATTGCGCGCTGTGAAGATTTATCGCTGTTGTTCCTAAACGCTGCATCTGGCATTGCAACTAATCTAGGATCACCTTGAAGTGGCCAGAACATAAGTTCCATCGGGTCACCTACAATTTGCCTACAAAGTTTGTTCAGCGTTTTGCAATCACCTATGGTGGGGGAAGCAGCGGCAGAAGCACAACGTGAAAACTGATAACACGACTGAAATTGAGTTCTTGATTGTAACCAATTGATACTACCTAAGAGTGATCTATAGGCAGTGTGGAGATCCTTGTCACATTTGTCTTCATCCTTCAACCCTTTTGGTATGACAACCTCAGTAAGTTCACTGACGCAAAGTGATTGTTCAACAGTGATGTGTGATTTCTTCTTGGTCTTTTCATCAATGATCCATTTCACACGTTGGCCAGTGAACATCAAATCATTCACATCTTCATGACCAATCTTGAATTGTGACTTGACAACTTTCTTGAACTTCTCCAGAAACTCTGGAGTTCCAGTAATGAACAAGTCGTCAACATGCAAACAACACATGCCAATAGGTTTTCTTCCTTTGGCATTACTGCCATTCACAGGGTCCATGAAGTGTTCCAAGAGTTGTTCAACAATCTCAGGTGTCAACTGTGGTGTCGTGGCAAGATAAGTACGCTCTGAAGGTAAGAAGACTGAAACAAGTACTTCAGCTTCTTCTTCCAAACTTATGGAAACATTATCCTTGTTCATGTCATGATTCATCTCAAGCAACCACCAAACTCCTTTCCTCTTCACAATAGAAGTTCTCAAGTGAAACTTCTTCCGATCATAATGTGAATCAGGAGTTCTCAAAGCTTTTGCACGATAGGCAACTTGAGCATGACCATTTTCAAAAGGATACCAACCAGACTTGTGTTCAACAGATTCCAAAAACTTCAACAAAGTTTCATCAACAACAGGAGTCCAAGCACAATCTTCAACCTTCTTCTCCTTGAACTCTTTCCTCTGTTTCCACGTTTGGGTTTGTTGATAGCAAGCTGAAAACAATCTTTCTTCAACCAGAAGAGACTTATGAACTTCCTCAGCAATGTCGGAGGATTCATCACGCGTTTCCTCACCGTCTTGTGAGCTTACGTAGTATGTCACAGGTGCTGGTTCTGTTGCCTCAGAGTCAGCAAAGCTAACCTGTTTTGGCTCCTTAAAAGCACCATCATAGCATACATATGTACACCTGTCAGCTCTTGTTGGTTGAATACCAAGCGAAATCAGAAATTTGTCAAGGCGGTTCCACCATCTACGTGGTGCGTCCGCCAGTCCATAGACGGAACGAGTGCACAAACCAACCAAGTAAGGAGGCAAACCAATGTCAGTAGGCAACTGAACATGGATAACGCGGCGGTCTAAGTCGTATGTTTCCCCCTGAAGGAAGGCAGTTTTCAAGTCTAAATGGAGTAAATCCCAGTACATCGAGGCTGCATGCTGAGATGCCACACGAAAACCATACCTGGTAGCAGTAGGACTGTCAGTCTGTAAGTCATACTTTTGAGCATCTTGAAAGCCTCTACATACCCATCTAGCCTTGAACTTCTTGAACTGCCCATCCTTATCAACCTTGATGGTAAGCACCCATCTGCCAGTGACATAGTTATCAATCTTATGACGTCTCTTGTCTCTGAAAGTCATGGCAGTGAAATCCAGAAAACTTCTGAATTCTTCAAGCTTGGCTTGTTTGATCTCCTTAGCATACTTCCTCAAGACTTCTTGAGTGATAACTGATTCTGCCTTTGGCTGCTTCTTTCCATTCTTGGCAAGATACTGTTCAAACTGTTTGAATCCAGTAACATCGTATGAACCAAACTCAGGTGCAGCTTGGACCTTTGGTCCTAAAGGAACGAAAACAGTACCATCAACATCGACAAAATGAGAGTGGTCTGATGTGTAAGGTTCAGTGTCCACATCTTCTTCCTGAAACTGAGCAATGTCATCCTCAGTCAAAACAGGAGTGTCGTCTGTTTCATATGGTTCTGTTTCATCATCATCATGTTGTGATGATACCAAGTCTGGTGTTCCTTGTGAAGACTGCTGTTGCGCTGGCTGCGCAAAGTCACCTGGCGTAAACGATGTTGGTGTAGTAGTAGGCAATGGAATTGTATTATCATGTGAACTTGAGGCAGTAGGATCATGTGAAGGTCCTTCATCTTCATCTTCATAAGGTTTCTGAGTAGGAACTGAAATTGGCTGTACATGACCTGGTAATTGAACCTTTGGCCTCTTGATAATCACCTTTGCCTTTGCCTTTGGTAAAGCATCAGTAGAATCAGTTGAGATCTGTCTCTGTTTCCTTTGAACTCTGATAGGCTCTGACGTTGGATCAGGTCCTGGTGGAGAATCGTCATCTTGTCCCGGATCAGCAATCTCTTCGATTGGAATGTCAGGATTGGAAAACGGAGTTGATGGTGAACTTGGTTGATGTGTTTCCCCCGAGTCCTGTATTCCTGGCATATCCAAATCATCATCAGGTGGTGGTCCATAATCATCTGGAATGATGTACTCTTGATCATCATCATCACCTGGATCAGGTCCAGTATTATAATCAGGTTGATTATCATCATCCAGAGGATCATCTGGTTCATCACCACTCAACATCTCATCATCATTTGGTGGAACATCACCATGCTGATCTGGATGAATGGGATCGTCACCATTTGGTGGTGTGCTACTTGAACTAGGAGGATCTTCAACTCTCCTTTTGATAGCACCAGTCGTTTCTTGTGAAAAAACGATCATACTCCATTCATGGATTTTGAACTGTGCATGATGTGGATACAACTGTGACACAAACATGAAGTAAACATGATCATAGTCACCAGGTTTCCAAATGAGTAAGACAGCATCTTCAGGATGTTGAAACAAAGGATTCACTCTTCCATAAGTTCCTCTGAACACACTGCAATCTTCAAAGTACATTTGAGGCAATGTCTTCTTTCTGACATCTTGAAGTCCAGGAATCAATTCAATGATTCTTGGGTCAGTTGATTCTCTGACACTAGCCTCTGTACTCCTTGGCAACTGATCAATCTTCCTCAATGTTTGAACAAGTAACTGAGTGGTAAACCTCTGTGGAAGAATGTGCTTCAACGGCACTGGAATCGAGGTCTCAACATGATGCAAGTCTTGCAACAAACACGAGCACTCAGGTTCACGGTCCAAAAACATTGAAGTGCCACACAATGCTCCATCATCAAAATGTTCCAACAGATCTTCAAACAAGAAACATTGTCTCATGTTCTGCAAGGGTACAAGCTGTGTGAACTGCGCAATGAATGAACACAAGTGAGATGGTAAGACCTTCCATTGTGGATCATTCCAAAGCTTCCCTTCTCTATTGAAGGCATGCTGTGGTTCCAACATGTCAAAGTCTTCATCATGATTGTAATGCACACGCAAGTTCTTGATTGAAGGATCACAACGACAGTAATTTGTCATGTCAAGGTTGAAACAACCAATGTGATACTTGATTCTGTCCTTCTGAAATTTCTTCCAAGCCAAAAACTGAGCAAATCCTGAATCAGGTGGTGCGATCACCAAGAAACCTTTTCCTCGGTCAGCTTGCCATTTCATCACATCAAGGCAAAACTTGAATACCGAGTATTTCCAGGAATTTGGTGAAGGATTTGTGATCAACACGTATTCAGGATCAAGCTTCTCAAGTTGTTTCCAAACTTGGTTTTGTTTCTTTTTACTGTTGAAACTCCAACCATGCTTGTGGTCAATGGGTTCACCAACCTTCATGTTCAATCGTGCCATGTGCCAACTAAGACCAGTGTTGCTACTGAAAAGTTCCACAACATCACACTTGCCAGTTTGACTAAACCAGTGAGCTTGTTCACCTAAGTAGGCTTCAGCATATTCAGCGATATCTGACTCATAGTCATCTTCATCTTCAACTGCAAGTGGAACAGGTTCTGATGTGTCAAGTCCAGGAACAGCAACATCATGCCATTCATCATGGTCACGTCTCACCTTCGATTGATTAACACGCATGACTGCGTTATCAACATGAACATTGACCATAGCACCTTCTTGAGAGATAACAGTACCTCTGATCCACCTTTCCTTCTTCCATGCCTTTGAAGCAATAGCATTAGCATTGACAGGGGAACTCCAAATGAAAACCTTGTCACCTGGTTTGTAAGGTCCATCTGATGGCATTGTTCGTTTGGCCATGTCATGTCTGAGGTCAGCAGCTTGTCTGGCTTCCTGATGTGCCCTCAGTGCTAACCTTTGCAACTCGAGTTGTGTTTTGTCTTCAGGTAAAGGATCAACACTAAGTTGAGCAGGATCAGAAGTCTCAATATCCAGAAGATCTGGTGGTCTTCTACCAGTGGCAATTTCCAAAGGAGAATAACCACTAACAGTGAGTTGAGTGCTTCTGGCCCAAACAGTACGCTTCACAGCTTCTCTGATGGTGATTCCTTTGAACCTATCATCTTCAAGGTTCTTGGACATGATTTGCCATTGTCGTTTGAAAAGTCTAACAGCTGATTCAGCTCTGTTAGGCCATGGGGTTCTTGAACCACAGGGACATTCTTTGATACCATGAGTTCGGTAATAAGTCAGAAAGTCTTCTTGAAAGAAAGCTTCATCACCCACGATGGCTTTAGGCATACAATTGTGTTCATCACTCCACAACCTTAGAGCCTGAATGGTCTCCTTGTTGTTCAGTGAGTTTTGTGCCGTAGCCCAAAGTAAGTTGGTTGCACCATCAAGAACAAGCAACACCATGTACTTGTTCTTCCTCAACTGAATTTCAGCATGATCAACAAAGATAACATCTCCAAAGTTGGTGGATCGTATGCCTGAAATTCTGGCTCGCGGCGGTGGTGCAATTGAAGTACTACACACACGACACTTGTTGTACATCTCCTCATACTTCTGATAGACAGAGTCAGGAAGTCCTAACATGGAAGTCCTTCGTCTGAATTGAGCAGGAGACATGTGATAGTGTTTGATATGAAGCTTGTAAAGTTCCACACTATCCTCCAGTTTCCTGAGCATCTTTCTGTATGCTGGTGTCATGGCTTGCACTTCACTACCAGGCAGTGGAATCGAAACTCGCCTAGGCTCAAGAGCATCACTACCTAGTTTCTCAACTTGACTTTCTGAATCTTGCTTACCACGGTTGCGCGCAGGTGCAGAATGTTTTGGTTCAATGACTTGAGGTTCATCTGAATCAATCTTGTCCAAACCTAATTCCCTAGCTACCTTGTCAAGCTCATCTTCTTCATCAAGCTTGGGATAGGAGACAACAACCTTCTTTCTTGATGAACCTGATTTAGAGTCATCGACAACTTGAGGTTTCTGCTTACCTACGTGTCTTTTGGCTGCAGGTGGACCTACCTCAATCTTTTTCGAGCCTGGTCCATTTGAAATCGGTTTGCCTTCCTCCTTCTTTAAGGAGCTTGGCTTTTTCTTCTGTACACCTGATGGCACTGAAGAGGCTGACTCAGGGTGAAAAAGATCATCAATGTTTCCACGAAAGGGCTTTGCACGATCAATGTCACTTCTGACAATGTCATCTGGGATCACGTAGTCCTCCTTGATCTTGTAGATGGTCTTGCCCTTCCAGAACTCTTCACTCTGTTCAGAAAACCTCTTCTTCTCAGTGCGCCAGTTGTCCTTGTGAAGAACCTTCTTCTTGCTCTTCTGGAATTCAATGTGGGTTTCTCTTTCATCAAGAAGTTGATCTTTTGGAATTGGAGTTTTCTCTGATCGAGTCATCTCATGTAAGTTCATTCTCTTGTCCTTGTGGTGCCTGATGAGTTCACGACGTAGTGGATCAACCTGCCAGTAGTCACCAGTCACCAAAGCTTCTCCTTCATGATCATCTTGTTTGACAGCAATCTGACTGTACTCAAAGTGATCGTGTTGTGAATAGAAACTTTTGACTTGTGGAGTCTTGAAATGAACTTGGCTCATGTACCATGCTACATCTTGTAGGTCGAGAATGAGATGAGTACTGATGGCTGTCCTCAAAACCATTTTTCTCATGCCAATACGTGCACAGGACAAATAAGCCTTCTCTGGAGTAAGTTCAAATTGAAATCCAAGGTTTCTCATCTGTGGAAGTGACATCAACAATGGGACATCACCTTCTTCGACAATGTCGAATTCTGTAAACTGAGTGTTCCATCCATGATCATACATGAATATCACGAGCTTCTCAGTACATTTTGATTGTTGTGAGTTTGCAAAGAAGAATCTTGAACTTGTTGGCTGAATTTCATACCAGAGTCCACTGTTGGGATGTGAGTCAACATATCTGCAAAATGCTTCAACTGCTCGTCGAGAGCCCATAGCTCTTGTGCATCCAAGATCCAGAATACACACAGTTGGTGGTGCAGAATTCTCTGTGTGAAAAGCTAGTCCATTCTCACATGCCAGATCAGTTTGTACAGTATGAAATGAAAAAGCACTCTGCTGTGATGGTTCCTCTATCTCTGTAGAGCATCCATATGAAAACAATGATGTGCCTTCTGCCAATGGCTTCCATGAAGCCTCATCTTCTTGAAGACCAACTTGCCTGGGCACTACAGCTGGACGTTGTCGTACACCTTGTCGTAGTGCACCAACTTCTCCAACCAGAACAGGGAATCTCTTCATTTCTCTCCTGTTTTGATGTGCTCTTGCATCACGTTGGTTCTGTCCTCTACGACGAGTGCGTCGTTGTTCATCTTGTGCTGAATACGTGGATGTCAAAACATCAACACGAGCTGGCTCTGTCTCTGCAACATCAACACGTGCTGGTTCAGTTGTTCCAAATGAAAAGAAACCATGACCAGAACTTGAAGCTGCAGAAGAATAATGAGCTTGTTGAGTTTGTTGATTCTGTATGGCAGGAGCTGATGTGGTCTGAGGTTGAACATAGTTCGACTTGCCTTTTCCATCTCCTGGCTTTCCTCCTTTTCCATCATCATCCTTGCCTTTCTTGCCTTTCTTTCCTTTTCCTTTTCCTTTTCCTTTCCTCTGGAAATATCCATACTCATCCATGTAGTATGAATCATCATAGGCCCAATAGCCTTCATTCCAGGTTTGATCATCGGCCCAATAGCCGTCATAGTTTTCATTCCATTCATCATCTTGCCGTTCATCTTCATAACCTTCTTCACTCACCATGTGAGAGCGGCCTTTCTTTCTTCCTTTTCCTCGGCCTTTTCCTTTTCTTGATCTGAAGAATCTTCGTCCTCCTCTGCCTTTTCCTTTTCCTTTTCTCTTTCCTTTACCTTTGCCTCGTCTGATGTATTTGCCTTGGAACCTTCTCTGATACCATGTGAAGTTGGCGTCATCATAAACCCAGAAAACATCTTCTAAAGCATCCAGGAATCCTTCTGCGCCGTCTTCTTCATCTTCGGCCCAATAGCCGTCGGTTCCTTCTAATTCACCTTCATCCAGTACGAGGAAAGATCTTCTCTGTGCCATGCCAGAGGGTTGCATCAATGGATTGTCAACTGCTGTTTTGGTAGTGCAAAACATTTCCAAGAACAGGTCACGTAGTTCTTGAATGCTGTATCGATCGAGAGTTCGTCCACGATGTGTCATGATACTTGTGAGTGTGTTTCTTTGATCTTGACTCAGGTCAGCTAGACTTACAAAAATCAATGCTAGCAAATTTTCACCCAGTGGGAATGCTTGTCGCTGTGCTTCTCTACGATTTTCCTGAAATAGTCTGAATGCCGCTAGTGCCAGTTCATCTGTCCAAGGAACAGCTACATGGGGTGTTCCTGAGGCTGCTGCTACTTCAGCTCTCTCTTGTTGATCTCGTTCATGTTCTTGACGTCGTTGTTGAACAAACAGAATTGCTTCAGGACTAGTCACTGTTACTTCTGGAAGTAAATCCATCCAAGACTCAATAAGTCTATTGCCAGTGAGTTGAAATCTAGTCATCCACTTCTGAAGATCCATGGTTCCTCTGTTGAACTTCATGAACTGCATGAAACGGTATAAGAACACGTTCTGGGCACCTTTGATGAAATGAGGTCGTAGAAATCTTTTAAAATAAGCCACTCCTTAAATAAGCCACTCCTTCATAGGGATCCCTGAGTAATTCTCTATCCAATAGCCTCTTGTATTGTTGAGCATCTCCTTCCAGTCTGTTGCGCAATGCTGGACCACGTTTCTCTGGTTCTAACTCCGTAATGTCACACCAGTCATCAATTGCATCCTCAAAAGCAAAGAAGCTGGTTCGCCCATCATAGGCTGGAGCAACCTTTGTGGTCATCTGTTGCGTCATATGAATCTGTGTTTGCTGGGGTGCTCTTCTCATTGCATAAGAGTCATATTGGTTCCATTCATTTGCATCGACAATGTCGAAGTCATCATCATCATAGCCATGGCTTGCCATTTCTTGGGCTCTACCTGGAGCTCACCCTCAATGAGGGATCACAGCTCCGCTACCACTTGAAGAGGGGCCCTAGCGTCTACTTCAAGATCAGCTAAGGCGTCTTCCCCAATGACAGCACTTGTTTTACTCAGCCTGTTGCCGGTCTGTGCTTGTCTACAGGGTTACTCTATATACCTCTTTTGAGCCTTGAAGGGCGCATATAAATGTGCTCAATACTCATGCATGTACCTATGTAGGTATTAGGTCGAAACAAAAACAGGGGGGGGGGTCCCCCCCCTTTCGCGTGAAGAATCACGTGATGTCCTTGAGCAGCCCCCCCAATACTTGCTAAAGCAAGAAGACTCCAGCTAGCTGACGCTAGCTTTCGTGATGACGCTAGCTTTCGTGATTACTACAGTATGTCAGTATGTCTTACGTTTTCCTCATTTCCTTTCTTATCTCCAAATGGCAAAAATTGCCCATGACAAAAACCAAACCGAGCTAAGAGCTATCCACCCAGAGCCTGTCAACGGTTTTGAGCTGTTGTAGCTGTTGATTTGTTTTGCTGTATATAATACATTTGAATCGCAGCGATTGACATGACAAGTCAACATCGGGCCCCCGTCATTACATTTGATAGTAGATTACGGAACTGACAACACCGAACACCACGGGCCTGCACCGGCAATGACAGTGCTGCTTTGCTCTGGCGATACCAAAGGGTTACAACTGCTCACACCATGCACTATTCAGCACACAAAACATGTTAATGAATAGCCGCGGCAGCTCCACTTCGCCATAAAACCCGCAAAATTGCAGAAAAGATGCCAAGCATACAGACTTGCAGTAGGCCCCAGTAGGCAATAGGTACCCAGGAACGATGCTTTTGTGAAATCCTGTGCCCAGCGCACACCGCCGGACCATTTCGAATATGTTCGAATCGGTTTAACGTGCTTGATTCAGACTGGGTTGTTTCTCCTTTCGTTCCGATCGGATGCTATGCATTGCTGTTGCTTCTTCGTGGCGTCCGTGATTGAGGGACATGGGAAAGGTGGAGGAGCACAGTGTTTAATGGTGGGGTCCGGGAAATGGGGGACGAGGGGTTTTAAGTCACATCCGCTACAGTAGGGTTTTGGATGGGACATCAAGCTGATTGCTTGAAAGCATTTGAAAGCTCTTCCAATGTAAATGTTCCCGTAGCAGCAATGACAGCGCGAATAGAGTACTTGTCTGGAGTACAGCACCGCAATAATGAGGCCGAAAAAATCTCACTTCCAACATCTTCCAACCCTTCGACTTTGCGCTATAGATGCTATAGATCCACTGCATAGCCATTATGCAATGCAATAGAAGGGTCAATGCAACTGCATAGGCTTAGGCCAAACATCTATTCGCCCCACGGTACCGAGAGCTTCTGTCGAGCCCTGGTTCTTGCTCGAGTTGTGTGACTAGGAGGCAGTTTGCCTTTTGATGCTTTTTGTATCTTTCTGTTATCATAATTTGCCTGTTCATTCGTTTTGGGTCATTCGGCATCCCTCTTGCACCTGCTTCGAAACACCCCACGCGGTTGAACTTGATTGAACGCAAACAAGCAGCGACGAAAGTGGTGTATTTTCACGCAAAACACGTTCTTTCCAGCGTTCGCCGCCACCTTCAGCATAGGTTTAACAATCCCAGCAAACTTTGGAACACATCCAACCACCAACAACAACCAACAACCACCAACATCATTGCCTGGCGATTGATGCCTCCTCAATTCCATAAGCTCAAGCAGCTCAAGCTCATCTATCCGAAATCTATCCTCAAGCATGGAATCTTGGCTTTACGCGACGGTTACTAATTACTCACGCGCATAGCCTGCAGACCTTCATTTACCCGATGCGGTCCTTCTTTGGGCCAAATAGCGAATGTGGTCCGACTGCGCCCTGTGCCTGATGTAGCTGCTCCGAGACTTTTCGAAACACCGCATTTTTGTCTGTAGCCAGAGCGAAACTGTGTCACGTGCCACGCAACTGAGGTCCGTTGGGGCTTCCAAAAATTATTTGTTCTTGAGAGCTGCCATGGCAAGCTGCTTGACCAGGATTCAAGATTGCTCACAACAGAAGCATTAACTGTGTCACAAGGACAAAGCTCAAGTTGCAAATCTGAATCTTCCCACTACAGACTTGAATCCCGAAAGCGGTAATCTTCAAACTGTGCGCAGGCAGAAGGAAGTGGTCAGCATTTAGGCAAGTGCAAAGCCATGCCATGCAGGGGACAACAGCAACTGAAGCGAATCCGTATTCTGTCGTTGCAATGCCTGGGGATTCGTCCTTGGACTTCCCTCTGCACTGGTGAGAAGTCTCCACAGAGCCTATCACAGCTAGCGCAAGCTTCTTAGGGTCTCCTGCTGCAAGCTTGGCAACTCGGCCAAAGTGAAGATACCTATACTTCAAGCTTTAAAACAACGTGTCCCTTTTTGTGGCTCTTGTCTCTTTGGATCGTCCAAGCAAGGCAAAACGGAGAAGCGCCGAGCGACCCAGTGTCAGCTAAATCTCTTGCCAACCTAATCAGACCCTAATCAACCCAAAGATGAACCCAATGATGAACTGATCACGGCGACTTCAGATGATCCAGGCGACTGGACATGACTTGACCGGATGACTGGCGACTCGGTGACCTGTCCTTGGCCTTCTTCAGATTCCTCCGGCGCACGCGGAGCGCGGCGTCGTTGAAGCGCAAGGGCAACGCTGCGGTTAGGTCGCTCCAGGCATTGGAGGCATCTGCCGATGAGGGCTCGCAATCTGAGAGCTGGCTGAACCTGGGACGGTCGCACCGCTCCATATGGCTGGTGATGGCTGGTGATGGCTGGTGATGGCTGCTGCTTCACCAGGAGATTTGACTCATTTTGACTCCATATGGGAGTTCCAAGCCCTTGAAAAGGTATGAAAAGGTTGGAAATGCTGATCATGGTCCAATGATTCGAGGGGTGGGCAAGGAAGAGTTGCACGAAACATGACAAAGGCAACGAGCAATGATTACTGTATGTGACGCCTCTGTAATTGCGCAGCTGAGACAAACCTGTAGCATGGATTACCTAATGCTTGCTTCAGTACTGTTTTCATGTTACGGTGTGTTCTAGAAGCCATTGCATGCCTTTCTGTCACGCAAGAAAAATTGTTTTAGCCTTCAACTTGTTTGGACGAAGCACCAGCACCCACAATGAAAACATGCAAAAGCTGTTGCAAAAGCATCAAAACCGGCTGAATTCTATGCTCAAGGTGAGGCACTGTACGGAGAGCTCTTTTGGACCTGCACAGGAAGACAGCTCGGCATGCCCAGCGTCCAGTCAGCCAGTCCTTTAATTAGTAAACTTCAATGTGTGCAGTAGGTCAGAATAGGTCAGAATCAAATTGTAAGCCATGTCTCTGATCGGGTTTGCAGTACCAAAGCCATCACCATCTGGAGCCCTTTACTGACAGCCCGCCTGCAGACGTTGGCACCACCACAGTCAATTCCAAGGTGATCTGTGCAAAAGACAGCGAATAGCTCCGTCCATATCTGTAGCCAATACCCAGGCCAACCTGGTTGGCACCAACAACGAAAGGCAGAAGGTGTGAGAAGTGACTCTCTACCGATTTTGCCAAATATGTTCCCGATAAATTCCCGCTGCCATGTGAGAATTAAGACGTGCAAAATGTCGAAGACCAATCATCTACTGTCCCCTCACAGCCGTTAAATTTGGGTCTGACATCACCTCGAAATCCCATGGCATAATGTAGCATGTTCCCATGTTCTCGTTCAAGACCAAGCAACCAGTGCTGCGTGGCTGGCCGCGCTATTCGGAACCAACTCTTGGGGAACTCCAACGACCACAGAGGTGCAAATTCCCCGCAGCAGCGACTCCGCTTGCGTACTGCATCCCCCCTGGGACTGAAGTGCTTGTTGTGGTAAACGTTTCAAGACCTTCCAAGGCAGGACAAGTTGGAGTCGAGAAGATCCTCCCTGCCAAGCCATCAACATCCCCAACATACCATGGTTGACCATCATTTTATATCAGTTTCCTCATTGAAATATACTATATTGAAAAATATCGTCATTTTATACTGTTAGTTTCGCATCCCATTATATCCCCAATGATATTCATGATATCCCTAGTCTGGTGTTGCCCCCGATGCTTGTTAATTATACTTAAACCCCCGATGTTTGATGGTTGAAACCTGATCCCCGATGCTAACATAAATCTCCACATGTTATACTTAATCCCCACATGTTTTGCTGTTTTTGCGGAATATGAGGAATATCACATACATATCATGTACAGTATATATATATATACATACATACATATATATATATAATTATATACATATATATATATGACATGCGGATGACAACCCCCACAGGCGCCTGTAACAGGTCCCCTCGGGTCGCGAAGAGCCGCCGCACCGCTTTGGACGTGTCGCTGGTGACTTTCGACGCCGAGGAGTTGGAGACTTTTGATGCCGTCGAAGCGGCGAAGGAGAAGTGGTCCTGGACCAGGGGAGAAGCCAAAAACATAGAGGATTTCACATGATGATTTAATATGTTTTAATATGATTTAATATGCTTTAATATGATTTAATGTGATTTAATATGATTTAATGTGATTTAATATGATTTAATGTGATTTAATATGATTTAATATGATTTAATATGATTTAATATGATTTAATGTAATTTAATGTGATTTAATATGATTTAATATGATTTAATATGATTTAATGTGATTTAATATGTTTTAATGTGATTTAATATGATTTAATATGATTTAATATGATTTAATATGATTTAATGTGATTTAATATGATTTAATATGATTTAATATGATTTAATATGATTTAATATGTTTTAATATGATTTAATGTGATTTAATATGTTTTAATATGATTTAATGTGATTTAATATGTTTTAATATGATTTAATATGATTTAATATTATTTAATATGTTTTAATATGATTTAATGTGATTTAATAAGATTTAATATGATTTAATATAATTTAATATGATTTAATATGATTTAATATGATTTAATATGATTTAATATGATTTAATGTGATTTAATATGATTTAATATGATTTAATATGATTTAATATGATTTAATATGATTTAATATGATTTAATATGATTTAATGTGATTTAATGTGATTTAATATGATTTAATATGATTTAATATGATTTAATATGATTTAATGTGATTTAATATGATTTAATATGATTTAATATGATTTAATATGATTTAATGTGATTTAATATGATTTAATATGATTTAATATGATTTAATATGATTTAATATGATTTAATATGATTTAATATGATTTAATATGATTTAATATGTTTTAATATGATTTAATGTGATTTAATATGTTTTAATATGATTTAATGTGATTTAATATGTTTTAATGTGATTTAATATGATTTAATATTATTTAATATGTTTTAATATGATTTAATGTGATTTAATATG
>CAMXCT020001909.1:0-21953 GCA_947184155.2 Cladocopium goreaui | reverse complement strand
TTTAATATGATTTAATATGATTTAATATGATTTAATGTGATTTAATATGATTTAATATGATTTAATATGATTTAATATGATTTAATATGATTTAATGTGATTTAATATGATTTAATATGATTTAATATGATTTAATATGATTTAATGTGATTTAATGTGATTTATAATTACAACTATTATAACATATTATAACTATCCAAAAATGACATTCCCTAGTCTTGAGCTCCAAGTCAAACCACCATTTTGGCCGTTGACCATTTGAGTGATGCGTAATCCCCACAAAAAGGAAGCAACTATGGGTATTGGATGGTATTGGATGATATTGGTCAAGTATTGGAAACTACTGGACCCACGAAAGGCTGAGAATTTCAACAAGGATGCCCGTGGCCCACAAGTTCCGGATAGATACGAGATGTGCAAAACGAATTAAAATGGTGGACGGTTTGCCCAGATATTCAACTTGTCCCCACTTCGGGACGATGGCAGCTGAAGAAACTTGCACAATTGTTGATGTAATCTGTCAAAATCTCGGTCGGAGAGTATTCAGTACTATCTATGTAATCTATGTATTGAGAGTATTTATGAGTATTATATAGTTATTACATGTTTAGGTCATGTTTATGTCATGTTTTGTTCGCGTTTTTTCCGGCTCGTACCTCGCTCTCCGCTTCCTCGTCTACGCTGGCACTGCCGCTGGCACTGCGACCTGCGCGACTTGATCCACTTCACCAATCCAGGATCACCGCGAATCCACTCGAAGAATTCTTCATAATTGACAGATTCAGATATTATTTTATGACTAAAAATTAATCCAGGGATCTCCAGGGGTTGAAGAAAATAATACAGTTACTAGGTTACTAGGAGGGGGTACAAGTTCTTCTTAACACCTATCTTACAATCTTACAAAACATTTCTCACCGCCTGGTGCCCTGCAAGCATATTATGTTCCGGCCTCTGGCAGTTGGAGATTTTGGCCTCTCCTGAAAAAAACATCTTCAGAATATCACAACAACTCAGTTGCTGTTCAACTGTCAGTGAACTGAAGTCTTTGACATACGGCCAGAGAATCAAGAGCTGAAGCTGTTGCAGCTGGAATCCAAATCGGTTGAAATGGGTTGAAGCTCTTGGTCAAACACACAGTCTGTTAATCTCTTCTTTCAATTCAGCCTGAATGCCAGACTTCCATCTGCCCCACCTCGTCTCGTCTTGCCGACCTTGTACCTTGAAACAGAATGCTAAGCATACACGGCAAACTGCACATCATCAGAAGTCAATTTTTGCGCCAAATGATCATTACATGGCGTTTTGTGTAGCCCACTGCCCACCAGATATTTTGCAAATAATTAGTTAAAACATGTTAAAACCATTTAAAACCTCTAGCAGTAGCCAAGTTTAGCATTCAGGCATGTAGCACAGTGGCAGAGCCATGAACAACAACAAAAAGGCGGACAGTAGACTTAGTGCACTTTTGGCAGAGCTCTTCCATGCCCTTCCCAGCCTTGAAGGCCATCCTCCAGCATTGCCTGTCGCATTTCGCAGGGAAACGTATGGAAACGGAAACGTGTCATCCCACGAAGAGACTTCAGACAATGATGGCCAGCATTGTGGAACACCCATGCGACGTCAAGGCCTGCGGTTGAAGTCCTCTGCCCACGGCTTGGCAGTAGCCAGTTGGCAGCCTTCGCTCTACCTAGCGCCACGTCACAAGTGCCCACGCCACTTTAAGATTTTCACCAGAGGCCTGTCTTACAGTCGTTGGCACGTTGCGCAAAAACATGCAAAAACATAGCTGGCGGTACCAAAACAGGCCGCAGGTAGCTATCCATTAAGGCAGATAGCTTTCCTTGCACCTGGGCAGGATCATGGTTGAGATGAAGGCTGGTGGAAAAGGGATTGCATCCATGCAGTCTGGAGTATGATTGCATGCAGTATGATTGTATGATGACTAAATTCGTCTTTCAGCTCATCTGTCCACACTGCATGCCTCTGTGGGGATTGCCGAACTGAGATGTACCATCCGAAACAGCCTCAGAGTGTCAGCGTAGAATGCTTCAAGAGCAAAATGAATGACGTCGTTGGATAGTGGAAAAGTATGGAAGAGTGCAATCCACTTGCACAGAAGGATGCAACAGCTGCAACAGCAAAGCCACACTGGACCCATCGAGTCCCATCTGTATCCAGTTGGCGCACGAAGACTCTTTCCATCTCTTTCCTGTTACTTGAGTCTCCTATGCCATCAAGAGAAACGACTTCAACTTATCCAAAACTCATGCGCTCTTCTGGTTCCCATGGGTTTATGCCACCATCCCCCACCTGCAACCCAACCCGCTTCCGCTTAACGACTTTTCTGCAGCCAAGAAACAACCAAAGCCTCTTCCTGGAATCAGCGTAGCTGGAAGATATGAGCTGCGAGGCCTCCACGCATTACTCAGCGACTGCAGGTTGAAACATGTTGAAACCGCCCAACGCAAAGTGTGAATGTGAACACTGCAACGACACGAAGGGGAGGAAATGGTAGGAAGCTTGGTAAAGATTGGTGAGCTGGACGCAAGATGATGCAAGATCATGCAAGATGATGCAAGCCAAACAAGCAGCTGAGAGAGACAATTGCAATATGCTCTGACTTACACTATTTTCCAATTCAGTTCACACACTATTGTCAGACCACTCCCGCTCGCCAACTCTTGATGTCTTTTGTCAACTCAAATCAGAGCCCACCTTCCTGGCATTCCTAGGCCATTCTTGATCCATTACTGCCATTACTGCCGTTACTGCCGTTACTGCTAATGTTGGCACTGTCTCACCCGGCCGCCTGGTTACTTTGAACCGCACGTCGCGAGAAAATCACCGATGCCAGCTCTGCACACTGCTCTCCTGCCATGGGTCAGGGAAGAACAGCACAGAATGGACCCACTCCAAGTGCCCTATACGAAGGGAATTAGAGACACGGAGTTGAAGTTGGAAGTGGTAGGTCAAAGTGAGCCCAGGAAGCGGAATTCAGATGAATTACTAAGCTTTCCAATGGATGTATCATGATGTATCTATATATATCATTATATATATCATTATATATCTATATACAATTCGGGATCAGGGTCCCAAAACTGTCACCAGCGCAGCCTCCAAGGGCTTCTTCTTGCCACTGCGGCGAGCTGTGGGGCAAGAGCGCAAGCCTGGGGAAGACTTCCAAAACTTGGCCGCATTGGACCCAAAACATTTTCCAAAATGTTCCAAAACATTTTGGCCTTGTCTCCAAAACCTAAAAATTTCCAAGCGTTGAATGAGCCTCATCCAAGAGAAATTTGGGGAAGATAAGAAAGGATAAGAAAGGTGTATTTGCCAGCCAGCACACACCACACCCACCACATCAATTCAACGGTTGCCAGGGGCACAAGAGTTGCAAGCCGCTGGCCACCAGACGTTTCTGCAGCTGAGTCTTGCGTGCCTTTTCAGAAGACATGCGCTGTACCTGTACACTTGTGCGGCATGCAGCTTAGCATGGGATAGCTCCAGCAGCACGTGAGAACTACCTCTTGCTGGGCTTGATTAGAAAGTTAGATGATAGATGGATAGAAAGATTGATTGGTCGATGGATGGATGGATGGATGGATTGATGGACAGACAGGCAGCCAGGCAAAGAGGCGGACAGACAAATATTAAATAGGGAGATAGATGGTGGCTATATATATAATATATATATAATATACACAGTAATACAGTAGGCACACAATAATGGCGCAACAGAACCCCAAATTGTCAATCTGCGCCGAGTTTTGTCTGGTCCCTGCCGCCTCAGTCTTGATACATCGTGTCAAGTAGTCCATGTTGCGGATCACGTTCACACTCTGGAGGAAAATGTGCGCGCGCAACTGGACCTGGCACTGCGCAGTCTCGATTTCATCCCGTGCGAGTCCTTTCAACTGGCATACACGGGCATACACCAGCTATTGCAGTTATTGTTTGCTGTTTTCATAGGGTTGGCATGCGCCAAAACCTGGGGAACTGAACAAATTACATCAAATTACTACCAGCCACCCAAAGCTGAGAGCTAAACTATGCCCGTCTTTCTCGATGCTCGTTGAACCTCAGCGGAGATGACATGACTTCCAGATTCGAGCATTCCACATGTGAAACAAACTCTCACTGCAGAAAGAAGGAACCCTATACATCCGTTTACAATGTATAGATGCTTAGAGCCGAAACAACAATAATGAACGGCTGTGGCATTCACGTTTCTCAGGTTGGAGCTTGCTGAACGTCTTTCAGCAAAGCATCCTTCTGCTGAGACCTAGATGCAGAGAGCCAGAACACAGGCCAACAAAAGGCGACAAAGGTTGGCTAACACACAGAAAACCAAAGGGCGAAAGACTGTCCATCAAACGCTCTCCCTTCCATGTCATAATTTCATCCAAATAATCTAGTCATATCTAGTCTATCCTTTTTTAGGCATCAGTCGCAAATAAAAGCTTCAAAGGAATATATACCTGTCATGGCTTTTCTTTCTACAAATCTGCATTGAGCACCACTTGCGGAATTAAGGAAGTCCAAGTATGCCTTGTTTGGGGCTCCGCACAGTTCCTTCAGGCGCTGTTCAAGGCGACGCCGAACATGTGGCAAGTGCAAGCGAGAGTAGTTCTGCAGCAATACCTGGAATGTTGGATCAGGTGATGGTCTGCCCGTGCCCCAAAACCTAAATTGGAATGTCTGGATGAGATCTATTGAGACCTATTGAGATTCTGTTTTCGTGCCCTGCCCCTTTCCACTCCCTCTATTTCCCTGTAGCCGATGAGGCCTTCCAAGCAAAGGCACAGCCCTAGAAAGGCTTTTGTGGCAAACACTCACTTGGAGCGGTTGTAGCAACTGTAGCAACTTTCCAGCTTCATCAATTCATCGGTCCTGGGGCACTGAATTAGCGCAGCCGAACGCCAACAGACCAGCAGCCTGGGCAACCAGGCTGCTTGAATATGCAAAACCAACTGAGATGCGAGGATAGAGTGCAGTGATCCTCAGCCACGATCCTGAATTTGTGAATGGGATTGAATGGGTGTCAATCAATGTCAATCAGCTGCCATTTGCTTCGCTGTGGCTGCATGATAATATCATGCTCGCCCTCAATCTTCGAGTTGGGTCCACGGCCCAGCCCCACTGGTGCCCAAGCGCTGCACCGCCAGAACCTTGAATGATGCCGCTGAGATGGTTCTCTCGTGACACTTGTTGGTCAGATATGTAAACCACAGTAGGTGCAGTTTTTCAATTGGCTTCCAGGGAAGGGCAGAGTGTACTCCCGTCTACCTGAATGTCAATGCATATCAGGCACGATGAGGTTGAAGGAGGAAGAAGATTAGGAGAACATCGCAGTATAGGATGTCAGCAATATTTATGACTTTATGAATATTGACAATATTGAATATGATGTAATGATATGTAATGTCTATCCCTGAGTCAAAAAATGACAATTCTTTGGCTGGGCCGACCATATTCGAACAGCCGAACAGCCCATGCTCCAGGGCTCCAGCCAATCATTCCAACCAACGCAGCCAAGAACAGGCCGAAGATGGTGGTGAACCTTTGATCCATCTCAATACTCTGTCAATACTCTGTCAATACTCTGTTACCAGTGCAACATGCGACCGTTTGATCAGATCCCTGGCAGGGGATGTCCAACAGGCAGTGGAACATGTTGTATGCCATGACCAATCAGATTATCACCTGTGAGCCTGTGGGTGTACCTGGACCGGATATGGGGTGCAGCTTCAGTCAGTATCAAAGATTTTCACTGGCATCAAGAAGAATACCTCCACCCATCCACGCGTTCCACAGAAAGAAAATGTCCCACTTCACATTGATATATGTTTCCTTTCTCAATAAATGTTACCTGTTACTGTGCAACTTGGACCCTTTGCTTTGTTTCAAGACCAACTGCAGTTTTTCAGTCTGCGTTTGCCATTTCGCAAATGGCAGTCAACTCTTGATGACCACTGACCACTACATGTTGATCAGTTCAGGAAAGGTTTGAACCCTGCAAACTGAGCAAACTGAGCAAACTGAGCAAACCGAGCAAACCGAGCAAGCTGAGCACCTGGCTCTGCCAGACTGTCCGAAAGGTCCTTGGAGCTGAGCAAAGCTGTGCTATTTAGTCCAAGTCTTGAGCCCTGACGGCTCTTTAGGCACTGAGCACAGTGCTGATGAAATCTGTAGCCAACATCTACCATCCGAAATGTTTCCACATGGGCCGCATGGACGTTTTCAACATGTCGTTCTACTACGTTCTACTGCTACACCAGGCTACACCAAGAATCGCGCCCCTTTTGGATCGTTTTTGAATGGAAAAAATGTCGTAATGGCGGAAAGCGTGAGGCAGATCCACCAAGTCAGCTGGAAGCCAACTGTGTCAAGTCATTGGTCGCAGCTGAGTCCCCCACCACCTCTTCCATGCCACGACCAAGTCCAAAGGTTCCAGATGCAGCTGCTTTGGCTGCCTGGAGTCTGCATGGGCCATGCCACAGCCTTGTGTTCAAGCGTGTGCCAACATATACTATAATATACTACTCCGTATCAAGTCTCGCATAGTTTCTCCATAATCTGCAAACCAGTCTCAGGTAAAAGCCAGCTACTTCCCGGGTATTCGTGGTTCCCATTCTCATGTCTCAATGGACTTGTCTCAGTCTCCGCATGATCCACATGGGAGCCAAGGCCATACTGTACGATATTGCTCTCATCACAGCCCTTTGACCCAAAGTACATCGAACACAAACGTTTACGCCCTGATTGCAATGCACCCCAGCCCCAGCTGCCTTTGCTGGAAATCCCAAAGCTTCACGAAAGCGTGTGGCCACTGCCACGACATCGCTCCACTTCCAAAACAAAGAGCTGCGAGAAGACTCCTTGCGGTGCAGGATGGTGAAGCTTTCGCAAGGTATGCAGCGAGTCCAATTTCCAATGTTTTAGCTGGCCGTAGCTGGCTTGGTCACTTGATTTCAAGCTGCAACCTCCCAAGTGAGAGAGACTGGCAAAAACCTAATCACCCCAGCAACTTTGCAAATGAGCCTGGTAGGGTGCTAGCCGGGATCGCAGGTCCTGGCAAGAAGGAGCCCTTCGACTTAGGCTTGCTGTAAGATTGTGTTGCAAATGGAACGGCGACCCGGAGCTTGTTGTGAAATTTGGGCAAAAGGCACCTTCTGCCCAAAAGGTTTGAGTTTAAGTCTAAAACGGTTCAAGTCAGTACCATATTGCCTGGTGCATTCTCGCAGGCTATCTCTCGGTCAGGGCAAAACAACAACCCTTGGAGTGAACTGGTCTCATATGGCCTCATCACGCCTCAACATGCCTCAACTTGTACTGCGAAGGAAAAGTGGGAGGCTTCAACATCAATGCACAGATGTCCTGCAAAGCTTGAAGGTTTTGCTGCAACGCCTTCACCGGCAAAATGGCAAAATGCGCAATGTGACGATCCCGCCGGAGCTCCGCTCCGTCACAAATATCTTGGCTATTTGACAGAAATCATGCCAACACAAAGATCATTATAGATCATTGCATGCAACTGGCGGCTGTATCGGCACAGTTTCAAATGATCATGTCAGTCGTCTCATTTTGGTTCATGGGTTCATGGCCCTCATGATATCTCATGCATCAACAATTCGCCGACTCCATGGTTTCGCCATTTCCTGAATCTCCCCTCAGACGTTCGACGTGCCTGCTGCAACCGCTCGAATTCCAGGCTGCCATCTGCCTGCCATGCTCCAGTCCTGCACCTTGCTAACACCTAGTCGTTCACTGGTGCCATGCACTCCTTCCATCTCCTTCCAAGGTTTGGAGACGAGGTAATTTTGCGACTGAACCATCCCTGAAAGGTGGCTGTTTCATCATGTTGTGTACTTGTGATAAACTTGCGATAGTGCACAAAGCAGGATGTGATCAAACTGATCAAACATGCATTCTATCACAACTGAACATGTTTCTGCCCTGGGTTCAATACTTGAAACATCTTGAAACGAACATGGCTTGTTTTCGCTGACGTCGTCCAATACGGCCCCGGGGAATTTGCTAGTTTTTAGCAAACATGGGTTGGGGTGGAGTGGGGTGGGATGTTAACGTTCATGGTACGCTGATGATGTTGCGCTGCCCGTTGGGGCTGGGGTTGGGTGGGGTGGGATGTTCACGTTCATGGTACGCTGATGATGTTACGTACGCTGCCCATTGGGGTTGGGGTGGGGTGGGATGTTAACGTTCATGGTAAGCTGATGATGTTACGCTGCCGTAGTAGTATGCTGATGATGTTACGGGCCCGTTGGGTTTGGGGTGGGGTGGGGTGGGATGTTAACGTCATGGTACGCTGATTACGCGCCGTTGGGGTTGGGGTGGGATGTAACGGGGTACGCTGATGATGTTACTCTGCCATGTTACGCTACGCTGTTCATGATGTTACGCTGCCCGTTGGGGTTGGGGTGGGGTGGGGTGGGATGTTAACGTTCATGGTACGCTGATGATGTTACGCTGCCCGTTGGGGTTGGGGTGGGGTGGGGTGGGATGTTAACGTTCATGGTACGCTGATGATGTTACGCTGCCCATAGTACCCTGATGATGTTACGCTGCCCGTTGGGGTTGGGGTGGGGTGGGGTGGGATGTTACGCTGGCGTCAGAGGGATGACAAACCCCTGCAGAGAAGAGTCAAGAAACAGGCCTTGCAAGACACTTCCACCGTGGCTGCAGTGTCAGAGATGTGTTTTCCTGTAAGTCTAGATATTTCTGATTGTCTCGAATTCATATGAATATGTAGATATACAAAAAATAATAATAAATAAATAAATATATATATATGTGTGTGTGTGTGCATGTCTGTGTATGTCAGGTTACACACACATATATATATATATATATATGGATATATAAATATATGTATATATACTATTATATACTTGCATATATGTATATAAGAATCAGTGTACATGTCCAAGTATGCAAGGTATCTGTCTGTGTCTGGTCTATCATGTATGCAACACGATCCTAACATATTGCTGGCTTCCAAGCGTTTTTTTTTTCGCTGATTTGCACATGGGCTTGTAAAACCCATTGGAAATAGCACAAAATGGACACAAAGTGCTGTAAAACGCAATGCATTTGAAAATGGCGCAAAATCCATGGTGACAGAAAGTGCCATAAGGGTTATCGAAATAGCCAGATGCTTGTTTTCAAAACAAGCAAAAACAGCGGGACCGCAATGGACGACGTTACCTTGTTTTCCCTAAGTCCGTATCCCATCCAGGGGAATCTGACAGTTGTGACATCCCCACGTTGAACCTCCGACACGGATCCGCCCACAGCATAGTCATCGGGGCCTCCAGGCATTCAAGTGTCACAGTTGTTGAGTAGGATGTCGTGCTTAAACAAAGGCTCCAAACAAACTGTTAAAATATGTTAAAATATGTGAAAATTGTTACTGCAAAGGTTTGTCATGTTCCGTTCGGGTTGCAGACAATGACGTAACAAATGTGTAAAGTTGGACTTCTGCGACAGTATCGCTCTGAAACTCAGAAGCACCAAAGGTTGCATCCAAATCCTCCGACCCTAGCTGAGGGGGAACACGGCAGGGAATAGAGGTCTGAAAGTCTTGTAAAGTGGTTTGAAGAACTGCAACGATTATACTGGCAATTATTGTTATGTTCATGTTTTACCCGAACAGCAACGACAACCGCAACCACGACAACCACGACAACGACAATGATGACGACAAGAAAGACGACAACGACAACTCAAGATCTTTGTTTCGCACATTTCTGAAAACTTCTTGGCTATTTTGATGCAATAGGCTTCCGACCGTAGAAGGAAACATATGGAAACCTTAGGAGCTGTCGCAGGTTGCTGGGGGATGCCTCAAGGGATGGTGCACGTGAATGATGTGCATCGAAGGAAATTCTCTTGTCCCGAGGTCGTAAGGCAATTGTTGTCAGTGTCTGTGAAGAAAACACGAGAAAACTGACGAAACTGCTTGAGGCTCAAGGTGCCAAAGTCAGGAGAATCCGGAAGGAACACTTGGAGATACTTGGAGATACTTGGAGGCTGGTGGATGTCCACCGTCCTGAAAGCCCTCGAGTGGCATCCTTCCATTATCTTCCATTTCTTTCGAATCTCTTTGAAAGTTGCGACAAATTTCGTGCTTTAGGGGTCGCAAAAATCTCATATAGCTTTTGTTGTACAGCAAACGACTACAAGTGACAGTCGAATTTGATCCATAAATATCCTACAATATCAATAGAATATCAATAGAAAGTCATAGAATATCCACCTAAATCCACCTAAACAGTTGGGGTATGTTGGGGTCCCCAGGCTGCCCGCGGGGACATTTTTTGGGTCCCCGGCCGCCGGTGCAGGCGCTCCGAGAACAGCAGCGTGCCCAAGGTTTCACCCTCCCCAGCCTTCAGGGGTAGGAAATCGGTAGATGAGGAATGGGGAATGAATGAGGATGCGGATGAGGATAGGGAGGATGGGAATAGTGGGAATGGATGGGAATGGTGGGAATATGTGGGAATGAGAATGGGGATGGGAAGCAAATGAAACTGAAATCCCTCTGGGATCTCTGGGTCTCTTGCAAATTCTCAAAGTGATGCCACTTCTCCCTCTTAGTGGAACCAGTGGAACCAGCTTTAATGTCCCATGTTTGGGAATTGCATTGATGGGACAACACCCGACATGTCACAACACATAGCAACCCCAAAGCAACCCCATAGCATCGAGGCCTCCTCCGCACTACAGCTGTCCTCTTGCAAGAGGCCTCAAAGTGTTGACCATCCAGAGTTTCCACGTTTTATCATGCCTTAGATATAGAACTTCTAGAACTGTATAGCATCAGTTTAATCCCTTGTACATAAGTTGATATGGAGACAGGTGTTGTACCCTTTTTCACCTGATCTCTGATGATGAGAGCTGAGGCTGGGCGACCCCAACGAGCTGTAGCTGTCCCACCAGAGGATGCCTTGGCTCCAACGTTTTGCACCTATGACTTTGTGGAGACACGAGAACGCTTTTTTTCAGGAACGCAGGGCAAAGCCCTGATGGAAATCATCAAATTATGATGAATGATGACATATATTAATATATATATATATATTGTATGTATTATATGTAATTGTAACTTATGCTATATGTTATATTATATTCTGTTGTGTTCTCTTCTCTTATGTTATGTTCTGTTGTGTTGTGTTGTGGTATGGTGTGGTGTGGTGTGGTGAGGAATGGTATGGCATGGTATGGTATGATTGTGATTATATTATATATGTATGTTTATGCATGATTGTGTATGATTATGTATGAATATGTATGATTATGTATGATTATGTAAAATCCATTATGTGTAAGTGTGTGTGTGTAATTGTGTGTAACGTTGTGTGATTTTGTGTGATGTTGGTGTAATTTTGTGTAACTATGTATGATTATGTAATTCTGTATAATCATGTACAAGTGTAATCATGTATTATCATGTATAATCATGCGCATATATATATATAATTATGTTTAATTGTGTATAGTTGTGTATAATCATGTATAATTCTGATGAATTATGTATAATCAAGTACGATCAAGTATATTTGTAATTATATACACATATTATACATATTGTACATATTCTATATATTCTACATATTATACATACGTACAAGTACTACATATACATATTATACAGATTACACATATTATATATGTATTGTCACGTATGTATTATATAATAGATATGTTGTACATACGAGATCTATTGGGATGTAATATGTGTGTATCTGGGCTGCAGGCTGCGCTTGGATCTCGAGCCATCCACCAGGTCATCATGGCCTCTCCAAACGCTGCACGTTCCCAACCGTTCCCAACAGCTTTTGTCAAAAATGGACCTTCACTGTGTGCCTAACATGTTCCCATGAGTTCGTCTTTTTTTTCTGCCAAAGAATCTCGCACTTTGGAGGATAAACACCCAACTTTGTAAATTGAAACAGTTTCCACCCTGTCCAACACCAAACCAATAGATCCAACATGATCCAACAGACTCCACCTGCATCTGATCTGGATCCGAGCACTCCAAGGCACACCTGGCCATGCAGTTTTTCAGCCGACCGCTGAACCACTGGGCTCTGGGCATCAGAACAACAATAGAAATTAATTAGAAATTAGTAGACCTGAATTGACCTGAATGATGAAATTTCATGAAAATTCAAGATATTTCAAGATGGTTGACTCGTTGACTCCACAGGATTAGATGCATGGCCTCTGGAAGTTGAAATTGCTGCATGATGGGATGAGGCTGTGGTTCGAAATGGGAAAGTCCGGAAAGTCCAATTCAGGCCTCATCCTGGCCGATTCAACCCGTGCTGCTCGTTGCACGGCCCTGTCCACCTGTGTGGCACAATGGACAGCTGGAAGCTATGGGAAGCTGCAAATGGTGGATGCACATGGATGCACATGGATGCACTGTGTCGCTTGAGACTTCGCTGAACTTTCAAAGAGGGTCTTTCGCATTCTGTGCTATTTGATATAGTTGATGCTATTGGTATGTGCTTGCGAAGGCCCTATGAACAAATGATACAGTAAATGCTGATTAGGAACGACCAATGCCTATCATTCACTATCATTCTAGATTGATTCCAGACTCTGCATGTGTAGTCATCCGAGACATGCACAACCAAAAATGGTCCAGATGTTCTTGAGAATTCCAGACCCAGAGGTGCCATTTTTTACTGCCTTGGAAATAGCCAAGCAATAAGTTGCCTATTGCTAGTTGCACTATTGCACTCGTTGACTGGAACAATTCCCACAGAACCCCTGCCTTGAGCCACAACCTGAGACCACGGTCAAAGCACCAGTTCTTGCTTAACTTTAACGTTATCTGAGATTATCTCAAATGTTATCCAACGGGCTATCCAACCGTCTCCGGTCTGCTCTTCATCTTTGCTTCTCTGCGCGTGATATCGCATGAGATTGTCTTCTTCTCCACAGATTGAGCTGGTGGTCAGCAGAATTCTGGAATCCCTTCCAGCAAATCACCCAGGATTTGTCAAAAGACTAGGGTAACCCTACCCAACATTTCAGCATCGAAAGGGTGCCCGAGTTCACTCAAGCATGTGTTTCGACAAGGAAAAAGTCATCCTATCCTCAACCAAGTGCCCCGCCTGGGGGTTTCAGACTTTGGTGGACAAAATGCTCTTTCGTTTGCAGAGATCCAAGGTGCATGCAATGCATAGAGACGCTCTTGTTTTCAACTCTTCTCTGAAAGGCCTGAGGTGCTGAGTCTGCCACGTTTCACTGGCACCAAATGGCTTCAAATCAGCCATCAGCAGAGCCACTCTGGTAGCCAGAGAACATGGTGGAAAACGTTGGCCCAGAGAATTGCTATGTAAATGCCAAAGTGGTGGTAGCGGGTGGGTTTTTGACTTGAACCTCACACCACTCCACAGAAAGAATCAAAGGTTAAATACTGCAAACTCACTCACTTGATTGTCACAACGCATTGTTATGCTCCTCGACAAAATGCTCTTTCGTTTGCAGAGATCCAAGGTGCATGCAATGCATAGAGACGCTCTTGTTTTCAACTCTTCTCTGAAAGGCCTGAGGTGCTGAGTCTGCCACGTTTCACTAGCACCAAATGGCTTCAAATCAGCCATCAGCAGAGCCACTCTGGTAGCCATCCTCGGGCTCTGCTGCCCCATCCTGCACGAGGAACGTCTCCTCAGAAAGCACCGCGAAAGCATCCACTGCCTCCGAAGTAGCAAAGCTAATGTCGCCTGCCACACGAATCAAAAGCTTCCAGAATGGTTCAAGGTTCAAATGAAGTCGTTGCCAGGAAGGTTGCACAATGTCAAAGCGAAATCTGCTGATTGGGTCCGCAATGTTTTGAGCTGACGGCACCCACTCAAAATGAGGATAGATCTGCAAGCGTCCGAACCAGCACCATAGAAAGGACATCACACAATTGATTGCGGGGTCACGGCCATAGCCCTTGCTGAGGCAGCTTTGCCCTGGTTGGTTGTCGATGTAGCTCACAACGTAGGCGGAAAAATGCTTCCGCAGCAGGACAAATGCAATGACCTGGGTCAAGATTTCTAAAGCAAAAATGTAGGCCTTCCGTTTGGCGAAGACCTTCAAAACTTCTGGTGGTATGACACCAGCACAAAAGAGAGTCTGTGCACCGATCTTGAGGACAATCCCCCAGCCGTTGACCAGTAGCGGTGCCTGATTGGTATTCCACTTCTTGGGGATGTTCTCATGGTCACTGGCATGCCAAACGTGTTCCCCCAGTTTGAAGAAAGCATCCGTGTAGAGCACCGTAACAGGTTGGTCGGCCTGAAATGGAAATCGCCTGGGTGGCATGCATGGAATCAGGGCCCGTAAAGTAGTGAGCACCGCTGTCAAAGCATGAGTTAATTGGTCATTCTCAACTCGATCAGAAGGTAGGTGGTGAGCACGAGCATACAAAGGCGCAAGCAGTGCCATACCCATCTGTCCAAATGAAGTCGTTTGCAAGAAAATCAACTTGCCTGACAGTGTTTGAGCTTCTTCTGGCGTCAAGCGATTGGACTGCAGGTAGGTAGTGATGTTGGTCATCAGACGTTCGACCCGTTGTGGACAAGGGTGCAGAGAGGCATCATGGGTCGTGGTCGAAATCATCACCCCGAGAATCTTCTGAATCTTCGCTGGTGGTTGGGCCTTCTTGGCTTTTGTCTGTAAGCCCAAAACCTCAAATAGCTGGGCAAAAGATCGAAAGCCTGATTCAGCTAACGGGGCTGGTTCGGTGGCCCCGAAGTCATCAACGAAGTGTAGGCTTGGACACCACAAGAGCTTCCGCGCCAGCGTAGTCAGAGTGTCGGCTGCCCTGTTGAAAGACCAAACCGACGACACCGCGCCGAAACTCATAGCATTGTGTCGAAAAAGGACAACTCCTCCTGGTGTCCTCATGAAGGTGTAGTTCTCTTCAATACATGCGACAGCGAACTGTCGGTAGGCTGAGGCCATGTCGTGCCCCCAAGTGGGGCGCAAGTTGCATCCATCTGCCAGGGCCACCGCTGAAGCAATGTAGTTGTCCACAGTGTGATGCAAGGGGCTGTCACTCACCCGGACGGTTGAGTTGTGCCCGCTCCTCCTCCAATCTTCACATCTCCGTACTTTATCTGACTGCTGCACTGCAAAGCACCCTGCTGACAAAACGTGGTGGTGCGGCGCTGGCATCATTGGAAGCCCATTCACTGACGTGCCAGGAACCCCCCATTCAGCCGGAGTCTCGAAGGGCCCATCAACTCGGCCCATCTGATGCTCTTGCACGAGCTCATCCAACATCGATTTCCAGTGAGGATCGATGAGCCTGGAATTCAGCTTGCGGGCAACGTAAGCTTTGTTAACCTGGAGAAACTCTTCCCTGGAAATGGGACTAGTGTAGCGGCTGTCCAATCGAGGGAGCCAGCCAGCTCCAGGTGAAAGTTGCCCAGTGGTCGGGAAGCCGACGGTGAGCTCCTTGGCAAGGGTGGTCACGTCTGGGTACTTGATCTGTTCCAGGAGCCACATCCAAAGCGGCACTTGCAGAAAGCCCCCAGATTGAGAGTACACCTTGGCGACATGGTTGGGCAGAGTTGCCTTCCAATGGTCGTGAATCTCACGAAAGTCATCAGCCAGTCGCTGTAGGTCTGCGATCACCTCAAGGCGCAGCCGGTTGACATCTCCCCATCGCCGCCACCTGTCAAAGACCTGAATGATGCCAGGTTCAATGTGTGAATTGCAGAACAGCGGATGGACTGCCTGGTCAGTGGCCTCCCAGTGATCCCACATGTTGAAGGTTGGACGTTTGGTGCAAACCTGTTGAGTCCACTGTGTTGGGCCCAAGAGCAAAGGTTCATTGGCTGCCAGCTCCAGGACGAACTGCAAAGCGCTTGTGCGTGGTGCAGGAGTTGGTGCAGCCAACGCGCCACATTGTGAAAGTATCAGCAAAATCAGTAGCTTTGCCACCTGGAAATGCCAGGCGTTGGCTAGCATCCGATGCCGAGCCCGTTCATGGACCCCAGGAGCCTGAGTGAAGCCAGCCGGGAAGCCTTGGAGCTGCTCTTTCACCGCAATCGGTGGGGTGTGGAGTCGCCCCGTGGAGTCTGAGAGCATGGCGGTGTCTTGGTAATGCCATGGGGCATATTGCCGATTGTCTTGTTGCCAGCGGAGTTTCACAGAAGGAGGGATGTGCCCCTTCATTTTCTTCGGAGGAGGCCTACCTGCCTGGTTTGGGGCAGGCGTTGTAAGGCATGGCAACTTGGCCTGCCCGCTCTTGACCTTGTCATGAAACTCCAATCCATCTGTCTGGATGTCATCGGTCGTCACCCGTGGCAAATCCAAGATGAGCTTGGGGAGCTTGTGGACCTTTTGCCATTGCAGCGGTTTGCCAGTCATGGGACAGCTGCTCAAATCACACCACCTGAGGCGTGTCCAGAACAACCTAGGTCTGGAAATGATGGAGAAATCAGCCGGGTCAAGTAGCACCGGTTGGGCTTGAAGTGCATCAGTGAAAAACCTGACATCACCTGGGTTCTGCATCAACACGTTCTCAATCAATGGCACTGTGTCGCGCGGCTTGACCAGCTTCTCCAAACGGCTCAAAAACTTGGAAAACCTGACAAACTTGCTGCCCTCGTGGCCTTCTTTGCCCTGAGCACTCGCAGCAATGCCACTGAAGTCGGGGCATGGTGGCCCGCCAGAAACAAAGATGATAGCCAAACCTGACGGGTCAATCTGTTGGATCGTCTTGGCAAGCTCCGAAGGGTTATCTGCATCCACGTCTCCTCGATGTTGAACATGAGGAAAATGGCGATCCAGGACCCAAATGCAGTCGGGGCATGTCTCCCAGGAGAGATAGGCCAGCGGTCGGCCGATCACCTCCTCCAGTGCCAGCTCAGCGGTGCCGATGCCGTCAAAGAAAGCCAGGTGGATGAATTCCTTCCCCATAGAGGTCAAGGATGGGGTCAGTGCCACAGTAGTGTTGGTTGTGCCCTGGTCGGGTATCAGAGCAACTGGGGCACTTGCTCTGACCCCGGGCTGTCCCTATTTGTCTTTCGGTGCCTCATTCTGAGGCCGTGGCTGTTCCCAATCCTTCTGTCGCTGCCATGATTGCCATCCGCCACCTGAAGAGCGATGTTGCCATGAGGAAGAACCCTGAGATGGAGTCCAATCTGAATGACCCCAACGTCCTTTTCCATATGGAGCCCAGCGATACAGAGGCTTCTGTTTGCCAGACTTGCCAAAGCCCTTGGGTGGATCGGCCTGTCGGCCTTTGGCACCACTGCTGGTCTTCTTGAGAGAATCTTCCTTGGCCATGTGTTCGGCAAAGCGGTCATAGTCATTGATGATCTGCTTGGCTGCCGCAGAAAAGGTCATGCCATCCCGCATTGCCATAGCAATGCGCCATCCACAAGCGCTCCAGTACAAGCTCATCTGCTCGCATTTGGCTGGCCGAGACCTGGCTCTCTGGCACATCACATCGCAGTACTCAGTGATGTCCAACTCATCACCCAATTGCACCGAGATCATGGCCCATTTGGCCGCCACGATGCCATCCAAGACGGCCAGAATAGAGCGAGGCTGCCAAACCGCTTCCTCCTTCTGGACCAGGGATCCGTCCTCCACGTAGAGGTTCGTCAGTTTCTTCTGACCTTTGGCAAGGGGATTCAAGTCCCCGTTGCTCTGGAAGGATCGATGTTGGAGGATCTCTCCAAGGTGGAGAGGCGTGTAGAGCTTGGATCGATGATGCTCCCACCACACACGAGCCACTATCGATTCAGCTCCCATCAATTCCTTCACCGGAAACTGTCGGTCCCTTCCATGGAGTTGCGCACTGTTGTACTTGTTCAGCAAGGAACTCCAAACGCCATTTGGGAGCGTCTTCGGGACTTTCTCATCTTTGGGGTCAGCCGGAGAAGTGGTCGGAGTGGCAGTCTGTGGGGCCACCACCTGAGCATTGAGATGGTTACCTGCAGATTTCAGCCAATGACTACGGGCCAGGTTCCACATGTGCAAGATCATGGCGTGGGCTATTGGCTTGTCAGCATCCGCCACCGTGGCCACATTGGGTCCATCCTTCCAGCCAGCCATCAAAGGCGTAATCAATGCCTTGTCCAGCTGGGTCTCATCTGAAGCTATCAAAGCAAGAGTGCCCACCGTGGTTATGCCGCGAAGCTTCAGGTACGAACGCACCACCGGCGAAGCAGCTGCTTCATCAGCCACATCGTCTAACGACGGTAGTCCGCCCCTCATGCTGGGCCAAAAACTGAAAGGACAAACGTCCAAACCCTGCTTGCATGGTGCTTGATGACTGGAGAAATCAATAAAACGGTAAAATCCAAAGCAAGGAATCAACGGAAATCGCAAGAAGCCAAATGAGAGAGAGAGAGAGAGGGATGGCAGGACCTGATCCAATGATTGCACATGACATCAAACGACGCCCAGGTGAGGATGCTCGCACAATTAAATGAACACGTAAATAAATAGAAATATACATGTATACACACACATATATCCATGCGACTCGAAAAAAAAACGAAATGCTATGGATATAGATCAAACGATCAAATGCAATGGAAATAGATCAAACGATCAGCTGACGCGGCGTGTTCCCTCGAATTTTCATCGCACCAGGTTCGATCCAGGGAAGCATATGGACTCTGTGGTCGCTTCCTCAACTGGGTTCCTCATCCGAGGAGTCTTCGGAGGTGGACACCCCGCTGCCATTGGATGCGGATTCATCATCGTCCGCCGTCGTGCCAGGATCATCTGAGAAACACTTGCGGCATTTGCTGTGTTCAATCGAAAGCTGCTGCACTCTGTAAAAATCTGAGTTGCCGTATGCCCAACCGCATTTGGCTCGCCAGGACGCAGGCGGGTTCTGTAGCTCATCAAGTTGGGCCAAGTGCACCTTGCGCGATCTCGCTCTGACCACGAGGGTGCGCTCAGGTGGCACCATCGCTGATTGCAGAGCAATAACCGCTGCTTCAAGGGCCGACACTCGTGTCAGTGCCGATGGATCCAGCTCAAGTGCCGTCAATGGTGCCTGAGCCGCTTGTACATCAGCATTTGCAGAGACGCCCAAGAAAGGAGTTGCCGCTTGCGCTGTTGAAGGGCGGCTGTGGGTCGCATGCCATGCCAGTCTCGTAGCGTCCTCACCTGGGCATTCAAAATTGGAGAGAACCTGTGCTGGCACCTCAGGAACGATGGACAATGGTGCCATCTGAATGTACCGTTCCACTGCCATAGAGCTCCAACGGCCCAACAGTTGGATCAGCGGTGTAGGTGTCCCTGCACTGGCCAAAAACTGTGCGCCCGAAACTCTCAAAGTGTGGCCACCAAACCGCCGCTTGAGGTTGCCGCTCTCGTCGACCCGTGTCAGTTCGATGCCAGCAGATTGCAGCACCGACTCGATAGCCTGGATCATGCACTGTTTGGAAGGAGCCAAACCGTCTGCAGTTGGAAAGAGTGGGAAATGTTGTTGTGCCCGATAGGCCTTGTGGCCGTACACACGTACCAGGTGTCTTTCAACTGCATGCCAGGGACATAGCCTGGCCGGATGGCCTTTGCAAGCGCAGCCCAACGACCTGACTGAAAGACTGCCAGCAGTTTCGGTTTTGTGCACCGGCAACAGTAAGTGTGCCAGGCCTCCCTCAACGTAGAGATGTTGCACCTTCGCTGAACTCATTTCAAGTTCTCGGAGCATCCACCAGGAACCAATGATAACCATGTCGGTACAATGTTCCACAGATGAAAAGTCAAAGGAGTCCTCGTCGTCGGACACTGTGGCGAAGTGCAACTTCCAAACGTCGAAGGAGTCCTTGAGTTTGGCTGGTCCGAGGCCCCTCTTCACAGATCGCACCACTTCCTTGATGGTGTCCCGGACCAAGGAATCTACTGGCAGGCCCAACGATCGCATCTGATAGCCAGAAGCCGCCTGGAAGTAAAGTTGAGGGCTCCTGTAGAAACCGGCTTTCAAGGAAGCAGCCACGCATCGAACGCTTTCCAATGAAAGTGGGAAAGCTGGCACATCCCAAGCTGAGCACAGTGCCCTGTATGTCTTCAACCTGGACTCCTGAGCCGGAGCCGAGCTCTTGGCCAAAATGTCAGCCTGAAGGTTGTCCAGTGCCCTTTTGCGATTGTTTGGAGCAGCGGCCTGAAGCGCCAGCGTAAAACTTGCACGCTGATTGGAGGCATGGCAGACCGGGTGGTCAGCTCTACCCCTGTGGATCTCAGGGTGGTTGTCCTTGCTCAAAGAAGCCAGGAAGGATTCCAAGTCAGCCTGAGAGATGCCTGCTGTCCGCAGGTCAGAGATCCTCCGGGTCACATCATCGACTGATCGAACCCCATTGTTCACGAACGCCACGGCGAGGTGCGAGAGGCCCGATGTCCTAAGGGCTTCCCACAAGCCGGCTATGGGCTGATCAGCCATCTAGAACCGCCAAGTGAGATCAACGCTCAAGCTGATGCCATGTCGCACTGGACGATTCACAAACTGTTCTAAGAAAAAGAGTATCAGGCTCCTAACCACAAAGGCTCCTTACAAGCCAGCTATGGGCTAAACAGCCACCTAGAGCCATCCAAGTGAGAGCAGTGCTCAGGTCGACGCCAAGTCGCATCAAACGATGCATAAACTGACCTAATAAAAAGAGTAGATCCATCCAACCGAGATCAACGCTCAAGCTGGTGTCATGTCGCATTGAACAATGCTCAAACCGATCTAAGATGATGAGTATTAGGTTCCTAACTGCATCAAGTGTCAACCAATGAGTGCCCGGAAGACAGCGGCCAGCTTATTCATGGGACGACGAGTCCACTAAACCTAAGAAAAGGGAAAGGAGGAAGGGAGAACGGCTAGGCAAGCACTGGGAAAAAGGTTCAACAGACGACCGACAAAACTGAATCCCATCAACTTTATACGCACACCACAAGTTGTGACCGCATGACCCGATGGTTGGGTATTGGCGGTTGTAAATATACCAAGAGCCATAGTGCCCATTGCCTAGAGCCCGACTGTCAGGTCGAATGCAGGCATGTAGACGTCTGCATGGTGATGAGCTGTCCAGCCGCCGGCAAATCACTGGGAAGCCCCCGTAGGCTCATTGGAAACACGTGAGGTTCGTTGGATGGCCTCAAGGTTGATGTCACGGTTGGCCACTGCCAGGTTCAGCGCATCCATGATATTCTTGATGCCGACCGCGATGACCTCCAAAATGGGAAAATTGTCGAAGTAGTCCAACTCTGACAGCGTCGCCAGCAGGGCAAAGAGGCGCCTGTCGAAGCTCAAGCCGTTAGGACCATTGAGGCTGAGTCTCCAAGTCCTCATAGCTGGAATCGCCGCTGCCATGTCGGCACGGATGCCCTCAAGTTCCCGTTGGAGCGATGCGGCTGTTGGCATGGCAGAAGGTTGGTTCCAAGACAGGTCTCCTTCAGAGGCCGCGCCCAAAGTTTCGGAGAGTAGTGGACCACACTGATGAAAGAAATCAACCAAGTGGGGAAGCAGGTCCAGCATGGGGTTATCCGGAAAAGCCAGGAGTTGCTGGCTAGTGCCCCACATTGCCATGGCATGGAGAAGCACACATGGGCATGCGGCGTTTTCAGGCCACAAACTGTCACGTGCCCGCTGCGAATCGATGAGCAGCTCAAGGAGCCACCACGCCAATCCAGCAACCATGGCTGTCAAACTAACCAATCTACTCAACCCTGCCAGGATTCTGGATGCTATCCTCGTAGCCGCTGAAGGGCTTTTTGACTTGAACCTCACACCACTCCACAGAAAGAATCAAAGGTTAAATACTGCAAACTCACTCACTTGATTGTCACAACGCATTGTTATGCTCCTCAACAAAACGCTAACAACATAGTTAGACATAGTTGTTCGTGTCTTACATGTAGTTTCCATCTACCTGTGTCCTGTTCATGATAAAGTCCTTTAAGAGGAAACCGGG
>CAMXCT020001908.1:112521-124690 GCA_947184155.2 Cladocopium goreaui | reverse complement strand
ACAAAGCGGTGCATTAAGCAGCACTGGTTTCAGCACCAATGTTGATATGGTAGCAAATGCCTTGGGAAGAAATGCAAACTTTCCCCCATCACCTACCTCTGAATCAAATGGTGATGAAACTCGATCTCAGGCCATGCAAAGGTATATGAGTTCGAGGAGGAGCGAAGTTTCAGATCCAAGCTTGTGGAACTACTTGCACAATGGTGACGAGATTTCAGATGAAAGCGTTGAGAGCGATGGAAGCAATGCAACATAGCAAAGCAGAGACATGGTGAATGATGGATGAAAATGAAAGTGGTTTCCCAGCCAGTAGCGCTTGGAAACAGCTTATGAGGCTTTAGCCAGGGGGTAACATGGATCCCTGTTAGCCATTTGGATGTCTACATTTACCATGAGGAAATTAGAACGTTTTGCGAATTGGACCGCCAAGTCCGTCAACGACGGCTTCATGCGTTGGCCAAAATGGCGTTGCATCATGAAAATCCTGAAAGGATTTGGCAAGTACTGGCATCCCAATGAGGACCCCAGCGGCAAACATGATTGCAACTTTTCCAATAGAAATTTACAGTGTAGTGCGACACTAGCCAAAAGGCTGTGTCGAGGCGGGGTGCTTGTGATTTCCGCTTCTTGCATCCCCTTTTACATACATGTTCAGTTAGCTATCATGTTGAGTTTTCATACTGTGCAACACGCACAAATCGAGAAGTGCATTCCGAGACGCTTTTGTATCAAGCAAAACAATCAAATTGGCCTCCAAAATCTTGGTCTTGACGTGTCCCCCATCTTCGGAAACATTGTAAAAAGTGTAGCCCGCCACGATTCATCGAAACAACCGCTCTTCAACATACGGTTAAATATGTTCAACAAACATGTGCGCAATTCATGTTGCGACTCAGCTTGCTGATGGAACTTTATTTCCTTTTACACTTAAAAGAAGTTGAACGCAACTTCTAAGCGAGCCCTCCTCTTCTTTACCCCGCGACCTGCGTAAGCATAAGGGTTTGTGGCTTTCTAATTTGAGATGTTTTGCACCAGGGTTCTTTGAACCTTTCCTCTGGCGGCTTTTGTCGTGTGTTGTTGTTTCCTTTTTCGTTTGAATCTGTGCAAACCTCAAATTTTTTGTCAAACAGTTGACCCACAAACTCTTAAGTACAAGTTATGAAATCTGTACAATGGTGGCCATCTTCTTTCAAGGTATGCCTCCATTGGGAGGGAGGGTGGGTTTCCACTTTTGTGTGGACTTGCGCTTTTTGAGAGCAATGGGGGTGTGATGGTGCCTCTAGCTTGGGATCCGGACAGATACGATTTCATCAGTGAACATCAATTATTTCTGTGCTCCGGGGCAATTTGGGATCATTGTGAATTTGCAGAGGTGAGGTTGTTTGCGTTCCTGGCCATTTCAGACCTTCAATCGCTTTGCACTGTTTCTTACTGCATTTACGTGGACTGTGAGGACATTATTGCTAGGCGAAATGAATTCAGAAGACTTCAAGGGTGATTTGAACACTGGAAGTTTTGCGGAAATGGTTGGGGCCTTACAGTCTAGCTCTGCATACGTGGAGGCACCAGATGCTGCGACAGTCTCTGCATTTCAGACGGATGTTTCTGAAGTTGAACAGGGTACACTTGTTGATGACTTGTTTGGCAATGCATCCCCAATCGAACTTGTAGGTCAAGACATGCAAGGTGATTCAGAGAGAGTTGTGCAAGGATCCAGGGACCCCCAGTGCACACGTGCAGATGTGCCAATCTCAAAGGCAGATTACAAAAGGGCTCTTTTCGAAGCGCGTTTGAGTGCAGTAGGTGAATCAGAGCTGAAACTCCCGTGGGAACAAGGTGTTTGGAAAGCCATTTTTACAGATGATGACAGTGATGTTTTTCCTTAGTTCTGCCACCTGTTCCAGGTGAATATCTGGTGCAGGCTTCTGCTGCAAACCCTGCGTCTGGAGATGCGTTGGAAGCTGCAGAGAAGAGCATGGCGAGGAGTTCAATTAGTCAGGAGCTGAAGTTGCCTTTTTATTCCTATGCAATCAAGGTTCTTCCGGACAGGAATGCTTTGGAAAAAACAGAGAAAGTCTGGTCGCATGCATTGTTTAAGTGGCAGCAGATTTTTGAAGTATTGGGTTATCCTGGACAGCTTGGCAGGGAAATCTTACAGGAACAGGTGGATAGCAACCTGAATGCAGATAGTATGGCTCTCAGAGACTCACTGGGAATAAAGTCACCGAGAACTGCATTGAAACGTGCTCAAACTTTGTTGCAGTATTTTTCATGGCTGCAACTACATGTTGTGGAATGGGATCCTTGGAACAGAGCGCATTGTTTGCAATACCTGCAGCAAGACGGACATTCGAGATCGTCAGCTTCGAGAGGCATGACATTACTGGAGGCATTCAGATTTGCAAGATTTGTTTTGGGAATTGGAATTCCAGATCAGCTGCTTTGCGACCCTCAAATTTGTGGTAGGGCTCAACGCTTGATGGCGGAGAAAGCTGCTTACAAACCTGCGAGGCCGCTCAAAGTTTCTGAGGTGGCGTTGCTGGAGACTTCAATGCAGGAGCCCTTGGACCCAATTGACAAGTACATGTTGGGTTCTGTAATTTTTGCAATCTTGTCACGCTCCAGATGGTCTGATTTGAAATTCATTGATCGAATCTGGATTGAAAAAATGGAATACAAGGGCGAGCTTTATGGCTTTGTGGAGGCTTGCACAAAACATCATAAGACGGCTACGACACTGACAAAGAAGCAGTTGTACATGCCGTTGGTCGCACCAGTGTTGGGGGTGACATCAGTTGACTGGACAAAACATTGGGTTCAGGCTTGCGACAGCCTTGGAGTAGATTTTCGAGTTCAGCCCTTTGGGGCGTTGTGCAGAGCTGCAAGAGACCGTGCACCACAGAAGAGATTGGCACCTTTTTGAATAGGATGCTCAAGACAAACATGGAGAACGCGATCACGTCGCACTCTTTGAAGCACACCACTTTGTCATGGTGTGCGGCCTATGGGTTGGATGAGCCTTCGAGAACGCTGCTTGGTCACCACGAGCTTCAAGGTGCAAAGGCTATAACGGTGTATTCAAGGGATTTGTTGACGAGACCGTTGCAGCTGTACTGCAGTATGTTGTCTAACATACGCCTGGACCATTTTAGACCGGATGTCTCTCGCACCTCGCGTATGGTTGACCTTTTGAAGATTGCAGAGCAAGTCAAGGAACCAGGACGTCCAACACAGATGGAATTTGTGGATCCCCAAGAACTGGCAGAGGCAGAGCCGAGTGAAAGTGTTGTCGAACATGTCTCGCCTGTGGATGTGGCTGTTGAACAAAAAGATGTGGAGAAGCTAGATGACGATGCGTCAAGCGAGATTCCATCTACGGGGTCTAGTTCCTCTGACAGTTCATCGGAGAGTGATGCTGAGGGTGCAAATCCAGTGGGTTTTCACATTGAGGGCCCAGTCTGGAGAAATATAAAAAGCAGCGTGGTGCACAAGTGTGCCGAGCTGAGTTTCCAAACGGCTTGTGGCAGGAAAGTGGATGAAGCTCATTTTGAGCTACTGGAGCAAGGCTGCTCTACCTTGAATGCAAGATGCAGCAGATGTTTCAAAGGAGAGTTGGTGTCAAAAGTAGATGATCTGGTGAAAGCATTGGATCAACAAGTCAAAGCGCTTAAAGCGGCAGTGACTCTTCTGGCCTCACGTCAAAAAACAGAAAGCTGAATTCTCCACTTTCCTCTTTTGGTCTGGCATTTTGGTAATTTGTGAGATTGTTACATTGAATTGTGAGTTTTCATGTTGCACATGTGAAGGGTTTTTGCATACATCAGCTGAGCATGTAAACGGCATGTCATTGGAAAGCATTTAGAATACTGAGAGCAGTATTGCATACGATTGGCCGAGGGGCCATGGGAAAGCCCGGAGCTGTGAGCAGCTCATGAGTGAGTTGATCCCTATGAATGCATGGGGTAGCAGCTCAGGTTCAAAGGAACAGTCCGGTGTTTGAATCGGACAGAAGCGAAGCAAGCGTTACCTGACAATGCTGACACGAGCATGCTCGGGTTGTTTATTTACTGCATGAGTTTTTGAAAGATTTTGATAGTGTTACTCAACTTTTTGGAGTGACATTGGGGCAATGAAAAGCTGTTATTTTTTCTTTTAGTCTGCGTTCCTTAGATAAATTGCCGGCCCTTTGCCGTGATGGCTGCCTCTTCGTTTTTGGACTCGGAGGCCACTTTTACGCAACAAGCGACGGAAGCTGGCCTGGGTGAACAATGGATAGATGCCCTGAAGGGCAACTCTCTATCGACGTTTGCAAAGCTGAGTTTTGCTGTTGCCGGTCCAGATGTTGCAGCAACAGATGATCAGATCAATGCCTTTCTTGGTACCTTGCGGCCAGGGGTCGCACCTTCGATAGCAGACATGGCAGCTTTCAAACGTGTGCTCTTCGAAAGTCAAACTCTGATGATGCATTCCCTGAAAGCTACAGCCAGAGGCGAGGAGACAACCCCAAAGAAAATGTCTGCTCCTGAAAGGGAGGCCCGCTTGGAACTCCAAAGGCAAACGTTTAGGGGGCTCGATATTTCTGGCCCCCTTGAGCCAGCACATAGCCTTTATGATTTGTGTGCAAGTATGGTTGAAAAGAATGAAGTGGCCTACATAGGCCCTACAAAGTGTTTGTCACGTCAGCAAGAACTCATGGGCAGCAAACCTGAGAAGGAACTGCAGCTTGACGTCAGCAAGACGTCCTTGGTGGTGAAGGAGCAGGCCAGCAATGCAGAGATACATATTACATCGGACCTTAGCCTCTACCAGGCTCTTCAACGCAGGACATTGGCACTGGACCTTACAGGCATTGCCTCCTATGAAGTGATGCGCAAGTGGGTTGACAGGTTATTTGCGTTGTACACACAGTCGCCTGCACCGGGTTTTTCGAAGATTTCACAATCTCAGTTGCTGAGGGCAGATCGACAGGCCTTCATCAGAATGAGTGAGCTGTTCACAGGCTCATTGAAGGCGCCTATTGCAGCGGGCAAACCGCTGGATCCGTACATTGAGAAGCTGGAATCAGATATGACGGTGACGTACTTCATGTTGCCGGTGCCCATCAGCCATGCAGGTAGTTCGACAGACAAGTCCGACAAAGACAAAAAGAGGCCCGAAACAACAAATACCAAAGGTGGGCAGCCACCCAAGAAAGTCCCAAAAGGGAATGCAAAAGGTAATAGCAAAGGCAAAAAGAGGGACCCAATTCCCCAGGCCCTGAAAGGCCACCATGCAAGAACGCCGCAAGGCGAAGCCATTTGTTTCGGTTTCAATTTGGGAACTTGCAAGCAAGGATCGAAGTGCCCCAGGCAGCATGTTTGCTCGGTGCCGGGATGTTACAAACAACATCCCCAAACTGAACACCAGTGACCCGAGCGTTCAAAAGCTGATGTTTCATCATGTGGAAGCAAGCGTAAGTTCCAAGCTATGGCAAGTGAACATGTCAACAAAGATGACAGTGTGAGACCGGAGTTTGGGGCACATGGTTTCTTCTGCGTGGAACTTTTTTGCGGTACAGGTAACCTGACTTATGCAATGAAACATTACTTTCCAGATAGTTTTGGGGTGGACCACAAAGTGGGCAAACAAAGAGTGAAGATTGTCTGTTTGGATTTGCAGGACCATCAAGAGCTGGTGGAACAATGGCTCCTTTCAGGGCAATGTTTGTGGGTGCATTTTGGCATCCCATGCGGAACAGCGTCGAGAGCAAGGTTTCGAAGGCTTAGCAAAAAACACCATGGGCCGCCCCCAATAAGGAACTCCAGGTATCCGGATGGAATCCCGGGAGTGCAAGGACTACACTTGGTCAAGTTGCGGGCGGCAAACAGGCTTTACAGTTTCATGCGAAAATTGATCTTGCTGTTGGACCAAGCAGGAGTCGTTTGGACGGTTGAGAATCCTTTTACAAGCCTTCTTTGGGAGACGTCTTACTGGCGAGATATTGCTGCTGCGACCGACCCTTTTTATTGTGAATTGCATAACTGTATGTTTGGAGGACAAAGAGTGAAGCGTACATGTCTCGCTTCCAACAACAAGGCTATCATGGCTTTGAACGTTCTTTGCGATGGCAGGCATGAAAATGCTCCCTGGTCTATGACTGATGGTGTCTTCGATACTGCTTTGGAGGCGGAATACACCCCCATGCTTGCAAAAGCCCTTGCGGCTGTGGTGTTGGAAGCAATTGCAAAGGAATATAAGTTGCCAAATGTTGTACAATACTCCAAACGTCTCAAGTTATCGCATTTTCAAGCAATTGCGGTAGCCAAGCAGCCTACTAAGGCGATGACTATGCATCTTGTGCCAGAGTTCTCCCATGTGCTTGTCTTGTCAAATGTGCCCTCCAGTTTTTCCTTTTGCAACGAAACTGCAGCGTTGGCTGAATGTATCAATATACAATGTGGCGAGCAAAGGTTCTTCCTCCCCTGTGCTAGCAAACTTTTGAGAAAGACCATAAAAAAGGGGGGGTGAAAGCCGTCTTTTCAAATTTACGGTGGAGCGTACACCGTCTCTGAGACACCTCGCAGATGTGCGGAAGCCTGTGGAACAGTTCTGGGATGGTAATTTGCTTCTGGAATGCCATAAGGATGCTCAAGCTTGCAAAGGGACTGTTCTGGTTTTGGAAGGCGTAGCAACAACAGAAGAGTGTGCAGACTGGGTTTTCGGAGTGAGATGGACGCCAGAACAATTCCTGAAACAGGCAGTTTACGTTGGGCATCCTTTTTCTAATTTTTCAGGCCTCCCCGCAGAAGTGAGTGCCGCCTGTGCTGATATTGCGGCCATGTCAAGGGTGGACATTGTGAATAACCGGTGTAGCAAACTTGGTGAGTGGGTCAGACTTGCAAAAACTTTACAACCGGAAGAGCTGATGCAGAAGGAGCGGATGCCAGCAGAGCGCAGGCGCATTTTGGAAGGCAAGAAACTCCTTTTGATGAAACACATCATAGATGCGGAAGGATATGATGACAGAACCCTGGTGGATGATGTGTCGAATGGTTTTGCGCTTGTTGGAGAGGTCCCCAAATCAAATGTTTTGCCCAGAAAGCTTATTCCAGCGGCTATTTCTGAGCAGGAGTTGCATGCCACTGCTCACAAAGCAAACTTGGCTCTTCGATACATGACCAGGAGCAGCGGTGATCTGGAGCTGGACCAAAAATTATGGACCAAGACAGTTTCAGAGGTGGACAAGGGCTGGATGCTTGGGCCCCTGACTTGGGACGTTTTGGGCTCTGGCGATACTGTATCCAGAAGGTTCCCCCTGGAGCAGGGGGGTAAGGTGAGACCAATCGATGATATGTCCCAGAGTCAAATAAATTCTACGGTGACTTGCTATGAACAGGCGACAGTGGATGGGCCCGATGTGATTTGCGCATTTGCCACCTTCCTGATGAGATGCTTAGCAGAGCAAGGGGAACCTACTACTTGGTTGGGGCGCTCTTTGGACCTAGCCTCAGCCTACCGGCAGCTTGCAATCGCAGACAGTTCAAGGAAGCATGCCTTCCTGTCGGTATACAACCCAGCGTCTGGCTCGGCAGAACTTTTTCAACAGGTTGCTCTGCCATTCGGTTTTCGAACAGCAGTGAATGCTTTCATTCGCTGTGCACGATTCTTGCAATGGACTGCTGCGAAGTGTTTACGACTTCCCCTATCTTGCTACTTTGACGACTTCGTGTCCTTCTCGCCCCCACCGCTTGCAAACAACTCGCAGGCAGCCTTGTGTTTGATGTTGGATGTGCTGGGTTGGGGCTTCGACAAGGAGGGTCCCAAGAGCGACGACTATTCCCAGCTTGTTTGCGCCTTGGGGGTGAAATTTGGCCTTGGCAATTGCAAGGATGGTTTGTTGAAGGTTTGCAATACAGAAAAAAGGGTGAAGGAGACCACGGCCTTGCTGGATGAAATTTTGGTGCTAGGTTCGTTAAAGAAAAGAGATGCCCTTGTTGTGCGAGGCAGACTGGCTTTTTGTGATGCTTTTATTTTCGGAAGATTGGGAAAGGTTGCATTACAAGAGCTGACCAGACATGCATATTCATCTCCCTTCACGGAGAAGATCTCGGATGCTTTGAGGAGTGCGTTGAAACTTTTGAAGGAGAGGGTTCTGGGAGGCAAGCCTCGTGTGCTGTCTTGCCGTATGCTGGATACACTTTTTCTGCTCACGGATGCAAGTTTTGATCCGGAAAGTGGCGCTGGTTTGGGAGCAGTGCTGGTGTCAGAAAGGGGCACTGTTATGGCTTGGTTTGGGCTGAAAGTGAGTCTGGAGCAGTTAAGCACTCTTTTGGAAGGTGGAAAAGAAACGGTTATAGGCGAGCTGGAGACTTTGGCTGTAGCGATGGCCCTATTGCTATGGGCCAAGCACCTTGACTCTACGAAATTGCTGGTTTACATTGACAATGAGGGTTCAAGATACTCACTGATAAAAGGATACTCGGTTTCCCGCAGTATCACTGCGATCTGTGCTCTTGCAGCCACCACCTTGGATGCTCACTACGTCCCGCCTTGGTTTGGTAGAATACCTTCGGTTTCGAATCTTGCAGATTTTCCTTCACGCCAGTTGAAACACCCCTTGTTAACGCAAGATGCTGAAGTTCCTAAAGAGGAAGTTGAAGCAATGTTTGAAAGCAGCATTGAATTTGTGAGGAAAGCCTCTTCACCACAATGAGATGGGTGGGGGCCGTGGCGAAAGCGGCGGCAGGACTTCCCCCACTTGAGTAGGAAAAAAGGTGACCGCTCCTGTTGTCAACAGTGCCTGCGGTTTGTTTTTGTTGTGGTTTTTGGGAATTTTCGAGCAAGGTGTTTTTGCCTCGGAGATCTGCGTTTTTCACGGCGACGTTTTGCGTATGCTACATATATATATATATGTATACCTGGGTTTTTATATGTGACGTTTACAATTGTGCTTTCCCAAGTGCCAGTTTGTCGGGTGACGTGTGGTCGCTGGTTCTTTAAGGTAGGAGTGGCTCGGTGGTTTTAGTGTGTTAGAAGATAAGTTGCGACTCAGCTTGCTGATGGAACTTTATTTCCTTTTACACTAAAAAAAGTTGAACGCAACTTCTAAGCGAGCCCTCCTCTTCTTTACCTGCGTGCGTCCCCGCGACCTGCGTAAGCATAAGGGTTTGTGGCTTTCTAATTTGAGATGTTTTGCACCAGGGTTCTTTGAACCTTTCCTCTGGCGGCTTTTGTCGTGTGTTGTTGTTTCCTTTTTCGTTTGAATCTGTGCAAACCTCAAATTTTTTGTCAAACAATTGACCCACAAACTCTTAAGTACAAGTTATGAAATCTGTACAATGGTGGCCATCTTCTTTCAAGGTATGCCTCCATTGGGAGGGAGGGTGGGTTTCCACTTTTGTGTGGACTTGCGCTTTTTGAGCCCCCCGCCCCCCCTACTTTCTTCCGACAGCGGAATCTGTTTCACGTACCGAACGCGGTATTTTTCCATATGTCTCACGTTTCGCTTATATACCCCGAAAGCGGCGGCAGGACTTCCCCCACTTGAGTAGGAAAAAAGGTGACCGCTCCTGTTGTCAACAGTGCCTGCGGTTTGTTTTTGTTGTGGTTTTTGGGAATTTTCGAGCAAGGTGTTTTTGCCTCTGCGTTTTTCACGGCGACGTTTTGCGTATGCTACATTTATATATATATATGTATACCTGGGTTTTTATATGTGACGTTTACAATTGTGCTTTCCCAAGTGCCAGTTTGTCGGGTGACGTGTGGTCGCTGGTTCTTCAAGGTAGGAGTGGCTCGGTGGTTTTAGTGTGTTAGGAAATAACGTTTCCATATTTGAACATTTCGACCGCGACTCCAGTAGCATCTGTTGCTTTGTTGCATGGCCTTTGGCTCAACACATATTCCAACTCAGGAAATTGGAAAGGTGGAATGCTGTGGAACCCGTGCGATGAAGCAAAAACATTGAACATATCCAAAACGGACGCATTGTGGCCTACGTCAGATCGAAAAACATCACCTAAATAGTTTGCAAATTCTTCTGGTTGAGGTTTCCTTTGGATTTGCTTGTGGGACCGGATTGGATCACGGAACGTCGAATCCAAGCGGTTCAAGGCACAAAATTCATCAAAAAATTGTGTGACTCTTTAGTTGCGTTTTGCACACAGCTGTTTTCGAAGGTGTTTGCGGATTTCTTTTGACAAACGTGTTCTTTCTTGTCTGTTTTGTGTTTCCCTCCGTTCCCGTAAAAGCAACTGAAACTCATCCGTTGTCCAAAGTTCAGTGTTCGCATTCCGTCGTTGTGAGTTTTTGGCAGCTCCAGACCCAGTGGAAATTTGTACACGGGCACGTTCCAGCTCAGACAAACTATTGCAAGGTTGGGTTTCGAAAAAATTGTGTCAACTGCATGTGATAGATGGAAGGATCACCATTTTCAGCAACGTCATCAACACCAAAAAACTGGCATTGTTTGTGACCTTGCAGCAACTCCAAAAAAACCGCGCCAGACCATTGCCACATTCCGACTTCACCTTGCTAATCCCCCTGTACGATTGCCACCCTACCCCAGCCGTGCTAGCTTTCGTATACTCCCCCTGGCTTCAGGCAACATCGTATGGTAATGCTTCGCGATCGCGTAGAACTTTTTCCTTCGCCGGTTATATGTTTCCGAGTGTGACAAAAAACGTGGCCACAGAAAAATACATTAGATGTGCATGTTTTGGAGCATTTGGTTGGCATGCATTTGTTTTTAATGCTTGGAAAACAGGTGTATAGTGACAAAACAAATCCGGAAATTAATTTCACCAAGATGTGCAATGCACCGGAATGGCCGGAACCACTGCTCGCTTTGGTTAAACAGCCGCATGCCCTCCAGATAAACCTCTCGCTTAGCGACCACGCTGCCCGATCGCAAAGAGCCGCCAGCAGGAAGAGAACGCGAATTAATCCAGTGATAAATTTTGATGATCTTTGATGCCGAAGTACGCACTATGGAGTGTGTTGGCTTTGTTGGTTTGGCAGGATTTGAAAGAACGTTTTCAGAACGAGAAGGGGTCTTGTGAGCGCTAAGCGCCAACATTTTTGGTGATATTTGTGGGATGTTATTATTTGCTCGATTTTGTGTTCGTAACACCGTTTGTAATTAAGATGAATAATTTTTGGTTTTTAAACTTGTGAATTGCCTGCATATGATGAATTGAACAAATTAACCCAGATTAACTTTGAAAAAATTGGCAATGTAACACATTCTTGTGGTAAAAATAGAATCTGTTTTCATAGGCCCGCTGTATATACTGCTTGATGTCATTAGATGAAAAACAAATAAACACAATTGTTACGACAATACCCCACTGCATTCACAAATTGATTTTTACACATGCTGAAACACTATTGGATAGCAATGTGGCCCTATCAAAAGCACGTTTGTTGCAGAACTGCTGCGTTTTTGGAACGGATGGTGCATGAATTGGTGGTACATTTTGCTGAAGTAATGCCACTTGCCACCTGGAGCGTTTTCCAAAAGACCTGTTTATCTCACAGCAAGTGTTCCAAAATGACCACGTATCATGAGCAAATTTTGCCGACGCGGAAGGCTTTGCAACGAATTTTCTGAACATGTCACGCAAAGCAGCTGAGACTGGCTGAGAGTTTTTTAGATTGACCTGGAAGGCCTACATTCAAGAGCAGGCCTCAAATCAGGGAAGGCTTTTGTACTGAGCCGAATAATTCTAAGGTAATAGTAGCCAGGTTGTGAAGCCCCACCCGGAGTAGCTCCCCTTCATGTTTGCAGTTCACCCGCAGTAAGATGCAGAGAAAATTCGCATGGTCAGTTGCATGATGGATAGGATGACACGTATCATCAAGAAGTCCGTGCGTTCTAACCCGCGCAGTGGCTCGAACTGTGTTGGCAAAAATGTGTTTGAGTGGCGTGCTGAAGTTTGGACAAGAGGAACCCAAAAGTTTTGCGCTTCCCGCAGGGACAGGTTGTTTTTAAAGCGTTTCGCCCGGCACCCAACACAAATTTCACGCATTGCAAACGCCCACAACAGTCTCGATGACCGAACCGTACGACGGACCCATGCTACATCACGGACGCCCTCGCGCTATTCACAGTATGCACAAATCGAATGCATTTTTCCACATGGACGCTTGAATAGGTAGCCGCAAAAAAAAAAATGAGTCAAAATATGCCGAG